>VOMN01007514.1:0-16438 GCA_014899125.1 Orchestia grillus
AGGATTAGCCTCTCGGGACAGGACTAGCCTCTCTCTCGGGACAGGACTAACCTCTCTTTCGGGACAGGACTAGCCTCTCTCTCGCAACAGGAAGAGTAAGAGCTAACACTGACGAAAACTTCTAATACTTTTTCAGCCGACGTTCATAAATATATTGTAACTCCTGAACGAAATTGGACCGCATACGAAAAGCAAAGAAATTTGTCAACGTCGCTAAGGACATTTTTAATTTTGTCACCAATTGCTCATATGTGTACAGGGTATTTCACATAAATGTTCACCTCACCTTAGAATACCAATAATTCACCTTTCATTAAGGCGATTTTACTCACTTCGTGTCGTTGAATGCCCACACTTCACGCGGCGCGCTATTTTCAAATAACATTCCTATCTTTTGAAAAGTGGGTACTCATTTTTTGTGAGGTTCGCTGTCGTTGAGTACATGGATCGACTGTGTAAACTGGAACTGAGTGGACGGATGGTTTGGTTTGGTTAATTGAAGATCGACTCTCTCGTCTCACAGCGTTAGCGTGATTTTAGTCGTGTTGTGCACTCGTGCGGAGTGTATTTCATCGAACCTGATGACTTTCATCGTTTACGAATGAATTGAATTGGTTTTGGTATTTTGTAAGAAACCTTCCCTCGGGAGGCATAGGATAGGCAATACGGTTAAAGTGATTAGACTTGTCTATAGTATACTATGGGGCCCGGCGTCCCTATGGGCACTGGTAAGTTACCCCAGCTCTTGGTGGGCCTTCAGGGCTTCAATCTTTCGTGCCCTCTTCGTTTCTTTCAATTTTCATGCCTTCTTCGCCAATTATTTTTCATATTTTCTCCCTCTTCCTTCTTAACTTGCTGCTTTATGGGCAGGTAATCCTGTGTCGAAACGCACTTGCGCATAGATTCCTTGATTTCTAAAGTCCTTGCTAAGTATTCCGTTTTTTTTTCGCTCTCTTAGGGCTACAGTTGATGTAGATAGCAACTAATGATATACAATCTGTAATCTTGCATAATAAAAATTTCAGTAGCTTTATATTAGTGAGCTATCGCACTGAAAAGCCGGCTTCATGTATGGCTCATATTTTTTTCTGCTAGTATCGATTGTTTGTTGCTGAGCTTCCAGAATTTTCAGGATTTCTTTCAGAAATGCGTCAAAATATACATTTTCTTGAGCATAAAATCATGAGTTTTTTGCGCGCAATGAGGATTAATACACCTAGATGTACGGTAGTCCATGCTGTCTTGAATATCTTGAAAGTGTTTGGGCCTCTATGCCCTNGGGAACCATCGCATTCTCTCAGATCTCTGGGGAGAGAGTTGAAGAATCTGGGTCCCATTACGGAAAAGAACTGTTCATGTCTACTCCGAACGCTGCCAGTGCAGTGTACTTTGATTTAGGAATATCGCAAGTGTTTTATTGCTCAGCGCCTCCCGAAGGCAGGAACCCAAAGAGAGCGATGCATTACCACGTTCTGTGATCCTGTTCTTACGTGTTCCTATTCCCTAATGCACGTGGGTTGGTGTATAACATGCAGCCACCGCATCTTCGCTATTAATATCTTCTTGCCTACGGCGAAAGAAGCGGTGCAATTTCTCAGAAATCCTGCTGAGTGTTCTCTTTTTATTCTAACGGTAATGCACTAACATTTCCTTACGGAAACGTAAGATTCATTTCCTGCTCTTGTTTGAAAAAAGTTGACTCGACTTGTGAGGAGTCTTCTCACCATGCGGGTGTTTAAAACACTAAACTTTGTTTCGTATTTACAGGACATGAGGAAGCGGTGCATGCACAGCTGCATCTTATTATATCCTATTCGGTAGTTGTGTCGATCATGTGCTGCAGTGCTGACCTGTTGTCTGGCGCGGTCACCCACGGCCTCCTGACCAATCAGAGACCTCCACTAGGGATTGCATCACTTGTTTATGCTGCCCCCAAGTCGCTTGTGTTTTAAATCGCCTTCGAAAATATTACACTTCATCAAGTTAAAATCTAATGAAATTAGGGTAGATTAATCCTCAATTGTTTTACTTAGATTAAAATGGACGGTAAAATGTTGTAAAATCTGTCCTCGCTCTTGTTTAATGATAACGATGAGAAAAATGTCATGATGTCTCTGAGAACTCCATTATTATTTATTTTGGGCCAAGCTTTACAATTACTTTAAATCTTCATTCGCTTCGTTGTGCGTATATTGAAGATAACGGTAAAATTTGAAATCACGTTGTTTTAGCATTCATTTCTCATATTTCATACGTCTAGAGCCACTGGAATGTGATAAAAATGATAGCTTGTTCAACCTATATTGCTGTGAGCTTTCTGGAATGTAAGGATGTTCGTGGCTTTGAAATTTAATCGAAATGATAGCTTGTTGGACCGATATTTTACGGTGAGCTTCATATGACGTACGGATATTGGTGCCGTTGGGCCTGGCCACGAATAGGGGCCCAACCCAAGTGCCAGGGACTCAAGTCTCCAGCAAAGAAATGTAATCACGGTGTATGCAAACTTCGCTCTTGTCTTGTTCCTGTGCTGAAGCCTGAACTTCCCTTTCCTTCGTTACCATGTAAAATGATCAAATTTGAATATTTCGTGCTAGAAATTCCCTTTTCTGGTTAGGTCAGTGAATTTTCCAATTTACCTGCCTTCGGTGTATGTAAATACCAGTAATAAATACAATACACGTACAATGCAGAGGCAAACTTTCGAAGATATAATGTACATTTTCTGCAGTTTTGCAACAGGAGAAGTTAGAAAGTGACGCTTCATTGTTGGGAGCAAAATTCACGTTGAGTGAAGTCATACCGTCATGTCAGCATCATGGTCGCCCTGCCAGAGCACTGCAGGGTGGCCTACGAAATACCTTTGCTTGTGTTATATTTATTCCTGGTATTGTATTGAAGAAATAAACACTAGAAAATACGGACTCCGGGATGGAAATAATGTAATGCAAGAACTATTTACTGCATTTTTGTTGTTCCAACTCTACTCTTAGCTGAACGATTTGTAACAAACGCTCTACGTTTTGATGAAATATCTTCAATAATATTTATGAGTCATTACTCTATTGAAGGTTGTGAGAAACGCTAGCGCAGGCAAGCCAAGCTATCAAATGTACACGCCGCAATTTAATATTATTTTAAGTTTTAGAAATGAACTCCTCACAACTCCTGTGTAGTAAATCATTTCATTACAAATATTGCGAACGTGTTTTAAAGTCCAATTCCTTCCTCATGTCGGCCATTTCTGCCCCTGCACTGTAGGGTTCTTGGTCGCAGCGATGATACAACTCGTTGGATTAACTGCAAACATATTTTTGATGGCCTCCAGTGAAGTAATTACTGGTAGATATTTAATTAAAACGTATGACATTTGTTGAAAAGCGGTCTACAAAGAATATGATTAAAACAGAATTAAAATGCAGCGAATAGTTTTTTTTAGTTATGTTATTATAACTTCGGGTTTCATTTTTGGTGGGGCACCCTGTACCTAGGTCGGGCATGGTACGTTGGCGAAAAAGAAGATCGTCTCTCGCACTATAGATGACCGTAGAGCGCAACCTGAACCAAATGCACTCAATAGAAGTATCACTGAAATTATTGGACAGCCAGTATCTTGAAAGGAAAGTACAGAAATGAAGGCCTGAATAGCTCGTAAAACGGGAGCCAACAACTGATCCAATAATTATCGAAATCTTTATTGCGTTGTGTCTTCATGGAACGCCGCGTGTCATGTACAGAAGCGCTAACTTGGACATGCGTTAAGGAACGACCGTAGAATAACAACAGCGAATGGAAAGACTATGGATGAATAACAGAATTTGAAGGGGTTGTGCCCGCTGGCTTTTGTGCTGGGACCCGCTGGGTTTTCCTAGAGCAAAGTTGCGGCTTGAAAAAGGCTAAGCAGTGAAACTCTACAGGAGTAAGAAGTACGTAAACGTGCTGACTGGGAGTTAGGTAGCTACCCTGTGAGACGTTTACAGTACGTCGCTGCGGTGCATACGAGAAGGTCTAAGGAAAGCGCGCTGCAAATATTCTATCGAACGAGGGTTACTGGACACCGTGGAGTTTGAGATTTATCGCTCGTCCCAAGAGTTGCGGTTACTTGCATGTTCACACCGTTCCGAGTGCCCGTGAAGGATCAATTTTCACGGAATTCACGGAAAGTACGCACGTCTTTTCTAGGAATTGTTTGTTCGCACTAATCCAAGAAATCTTGTTGCATATTATTTATGAGGGAATTATTTAGTGTCACATTATTTTGAAGCATTGCGTTCCGTTGCGTGACTTCTGGGATGGAAAGAGCGTGCAGTCTTAGAATCTATTCGTTCGTTGGCATTCAGGAAGCCATTCAAGTCAACAGAACTTGACTGCACCCTGCTAAGAATGAGTCTGGACAGTATGATGACGTACACCTGGTGTTATTCTTTGACCCTAAACGATATTTTGATTGCAATGACGGTTGTACTTGGTAAGCAGTAAACGGCATCAAAAGTCCTTAATGAAATGTGTCACTCACCTTAAGTAATTTCTGCATTTATTTTCGAGTGGTCGAATTTTACTTGTATGAATTTTTTACGGTATGTGTTTGGAAAATTGTTTTTAGTCCTGCATTTTTGGCTTTTGCAAACAAGCTAAATCATTTCTTACTTGAAAACTTTGAAAATAATTTTTGTTTATACGATATTAAACACTGTACAGTTGAATATTTGATGAATATCATTCATTAATTCTGTCTGGCTTACTACATCTGGCGCCCCACACTTTTTTCAAAATATTTCTGTTGACACATCAGAGTAAATGTGTGTGAGAACTGCAGGTACGCGAAAGTTCATCTCATATTTTGTTAGTGCGTCTGCGCGCTCTTACTTTATTATAGGCTGCGATGACATTCTCAAGGTGCTTAATATATAGGTTTTTCAACTCTAAGACGCATCACCTGCCAATATATGTATGTTAAAGCTATTTCTTATCCAAGCCCTTCAACTCTGTTACTCATCGACTGCAATTGTATTCCTACGATGGTTTTTTATTCTTCTTAGTTTACGTCCTAGTCGCCATTCCGGCCCTGTACCAGACCCGCTGTCAGCCTGTCAAGTCTAATAACTCGGGGCTTTGTACAAAAATATGGTTATTTTAGTTTGATTGCCTACGATTTAATGAATTTCGTTGAACAACTTGTCATTTCATCGTTTCAAAAATGGGGCATGTCTGCCCAAACGAATGTTTGGGGTACATAATATAATAAAATGATGAATGCTTCAGAGGGTTACTCCAACAAGAATTTAATTTCTATAGCTCTGAGATAGTTTTGAATGTTAAAGTCACTTTCAACCATGGGATTTGTGTTCAGTACTTCTGTTAGAAATTATTTTTTGAGCCTTCCAATTCCGAGAAAATTTGGGTCTGGATTGAGGCACAGCCGTTGAGGATGTTCATGTCGTTCATACGAAAAATGCGGATCCATTAATACTTGCGCTTCAACATAAACGTTCACTTAAGTACTCATTCGCTTTGGTAATATCAAGAGCAACGCGACTGAGGGCTACCGCTGGTGTCTCTTCTCGTCATCGTACGCTAACGAATTGATATTATTCATAAGACGAAAAGTGTCTTACTCTTTACTGTGCTTCAAAAATGTCATGCACTGTAAAATTAGTGATACAGTTACTGCAGGAGACAGTTTCGTATCCAGCCTTAGAAGAAGTAAAGTAAGACGTCTCTCTTCTTTTTTCTCTCTCTTCTTCGTAGAGTAGGACAGCATTTTACCCAACTGGGGCTGCTACCCGGCTGCCTTCGATACGGCGTATTAGTGTCTCACATTTAGTTTTCTATCGTTTGCCGATATTCGCTGCCATTAACTGTTGAAACGCTTCCAACTGCCCGCTTGGGTTCTGCTCTAAATAATTTAGTCAAGGCTCATTGGAGTCAGTCGAGGCTCATCAATCTTATGGCACAGACGATCCATGGTCCGATTTTACTTCACTGTCGGAGGGGCAACTTCATGTTTAGGAAATGAATCATTAGGTGAAACTATATCTCAAGCTGCATATTTGAAAATATGAGCTGACTACGTTTTACTATCGAGTATTGAGAGCGGATTCGAATGCATGTCTACTATTCCACTCTAAAATGTCTAATTATTTTCAGTTAAAATCAGTCGCTAAGGAAGCTCGGTACTCTAACGAACATGGCAAGTTCACCAACAGATCTGGGCTCTGAAATTTTTATTTTATTTTTGTTCCAATAATTTTTATTTCCGTGTCGCTCAATAGAAGTAAACTGTTCTAACAGTCCATGACCTCACGAGGTGAAGCATGGACCATTTTGTGACGAAACGTGTGAGGGATTCGTGCTTTTAATTCCCTATGTATGCATGGGTTTCACGTTTTTTAAGTAAAAGTAATCAGTGGTTCTACGTATAGTACTCATTCCAATACTTCAGTTCTCGGACACGTTCCTTAGAATATAACACGATCGTCTCAATCGTCACGATCGAAATTCCAAAGGTTTATTTAACACAACCATTCTCCCTCATCTCTAATGTCTTGTAAAAGTGCGTCTAACCATTTTTATTTGTGATTCGAGGCAAATTGTTGACGACGTTTGACTTGAGCCATACGGTAAACTGATAACGCTTACATTTATCACCACTGAACCGTTCAATAAAGCTGGTTACCATCCCCTGACCTCGGCCTATTTACAAAGAAGGAAGGAGCTTAAAGTTTACACTTGAATCACTGCTTACGAGAGGTGATTTTTGTTTGGGTGTGTTGGTGTTGGTGACGTCAGGATGAGGCCCAGGCTGCGTTTCGAGCGGGTCAAGAGGCTGCGGGAAAACCCTTGAGACTGCTGCGAGGTCGGCGTTGCTGGCAGCCCGAAAGGGGAAACCTGCCCGGAAGGAAACCGATCAGTGCCTTAGATGCATCCCAGGAAATTGGTCGCTTCACTTTTGGCCAAGGAAATAAAAGAACTTCGCCAGTGTGTTGTGCTGCCCGCAGTAAGGAAATGATACCGGGCCATAATTGTTCGTGTGACACAGTGCACCGCTTTGCTTACGTAATGTTTGGGTTGTACGCCCTAACCCTGACTGTCGCCGAATAAAGCGTATTTTAGGGCGCGTTAAAATAAATTCAGTGCTGCTGAGAAGTAATCGAGCAACTTTGCCTTTCAAGAAAATAAAATTTCACCTCGAAAACCTTCCCTGATAATCGTTATAAATTGACGTGGTCTTCTCCTCTTCAGTTTGTCGTCGCTTCATTATTTGCGTTTGTATTCCAAAAACCAGATATTCTAATGATTGACGTGTTCCGTGCAATATGACAATCATCTGACGACTGGTCTCTGTAACTGACTGTAACATTCGACTAGCAACAAGTCGCCGTAAATTACCGCTCTGAATTGCCGTTCTTGATTTGGCGTTGTCTGGAGCGGCACCAGTGATGGCGTTGACCGCAGTGTTTTGCGTCCCTCTCAGGGTGTGAATACAATGCATTAAACCCATTTAACAAGGGACGTGTGAACCCGTAGCTTCATTTAGAGATCCTTTGAAATCAATCAAATTATTTTACGCCAATGTGAGAGATCTGAGAGTGCGGGCCTGTGGTCCACAAGCACCCTGACGCTGCATGTAATTGCATGTTGGCGGTTTTCAAGTCATTGCAGTTGCAATTTTGAACTCGCGTCTTCATTTACGTTTCCTTCCTTACCATACTGTCATGTGCCTGGTGCTACCGTGATCGCCCTGCGTAGTTCACTGAGAGTGAGGTCTTTCATTTTTTGTTTTGCTTTCGAGCACTTAGAAAGAATGCTAGGTTAAATGGTCGCGTGTGTGCGATGTCCACTTTCATCCATTGCATCACTGAAGTATTGTACCAGTTGTCATTAAAGAAATTTTTGAGAGGCATTTACGAGGACTGCTTTGGTTTATTCACTGGTGACTATAGTTTTAAGACTAAACTCGCTAGAAAATTGAAAATGAGATCACTAAATGTGAAAAATTCGTACTTTCCGGTTGAGTTTTCTTCATGAATGTAGTAGAAAGCTGAGGCTCCATGCATCGTACTTTTGATATGACATCTTTTACAATTATGTGAGCTTTACGTTGAACAACTCTGTGAACATCTATCCCATACTCTTGTAGTGAACGTGCATAGTCCAAGAAATTGAGTTTATCAAGAGATTTGGTCACAGTAAAGCATTTTATGTTAATTTCCGAATTGGGTTGTCCTTTTCACAATGCCGTGATGTATTTTTAAATTTAAATTTCTTTTTATTCTATCCCAGCTTCCAATGCCATGTGCGCTTGAGTGGATCAGCCTAAGGCTACTTCATTCTACGTTCCATAGTTTTATTCCGATCATGATTTTCAGATTGAACCATTTATCAAAAAAATTCTAAAAAGTATTGCAGCTATTGACGCCTCTTACCTGATGCTGTGTTTTACGAATAATTTCAGCAGGGTAGCCAAGTGCAGACACTCGTTCTGTCCTTAGGCTGAAAATAAGTAAAATTTGTACTTCGAGATCTTGTGGGGTGTGGTTCTCGATTAGTGATCTCTAGTTTACAGCCGAGCGCGTGGCATATTTTTACGATGGTGGTTGTGGGCTTTGTGTCGTCCTCTCGTTCGTTTTTAACGTGCTGTGCTTGGGTTAGCCGTTAAAATTACTTTTAATCCAGATAACTGCCTCCAATCAGCCTCATATGGCATGCTGTGCCCTTGCTGGGGATCGCGTGTGTGCGAGTTCTGTGGCCAATGATGGCTTACTTTTGATCGAGATTTCGTTCTAAATAAACCTATAGCTTGTTTTCTCTTTTTCAAAGCGAATTCTGGGTCTGGATTCACCTGCAAACTAAAACGTCCGATTGTGCGCTAAGATATGCGCAGCAATACGGTGCGTGGTACGAATTGTGCGAGAAAAAATATGTATTGCCCTATTAAGCTTCAAGCAAGTTCTGGTGCTCGCCATAATAAAAGTTCTTCGCTACTGCGAACGAAGCAAACAGATGGCTAATTTTTTTCTTACGCGTGAGGTAAAAAGTGGGAATCTTGCCCATGTGCTTGACAACTGAACGTTACAGTGGCTCCAGTCAAACGCTCCTTGGCTCTGGTATACGTACGTATAACTTGGCTGTCTCCAATTAGTACTAGGCATGGATGGCATTAATTGCGCATTACTCTGTCATCTCGGGTTCTCATTCAATTAAGGTAGGTGTCCATTAATTATAAAGACGAGTCATATTGCTACCAAGCCAATTGTAGCCTTAAGTGATGAACCTGTAAGCCGCTTCGTCTAATGGACGCCACTCTGCAACTGGAACGAAAACTCTAATTGAATTCATTGTTGATGTTTCCATAGAGCCGTCCGCGTTGTGATGTTATCTATTAGCCAGCCGGTCTTCCTCTATTTTCTTACTGATAATCGTAATTTGTTAAAGAAGCCCGTGCATGGCTAGCCGTTGATGGCTAACTGATTGTTATCCTTTCAATGTAGACTCCTGAAAAAGCGCTGCCTACGTGCTTAGGGAGTTTAGCAGAAACGGGGAGTTATGCTTCTTTTGTTTACCGAAGGCTGTGTTCGCTCTCTGTTGAGGTGCTGGGCTCACCAAGGATTGCGTCTAAATATTCAACTGCGCTTGCCGGTTAGATCAAATCCTTCGCTTAATAATTGCCGATAAACTTGATACCAGTAACAGCAGAGATGATTGGTCTCATGGTTTGCTTGTGGGTCCTGAACACAATGATAGAGTGGCGTGCGGACTTAGAAGGCTTAAACGGAAACGGTTGGAAGCTCAGAGGGAAGTTTTTACTCGGTTATTGTGAGGCTTTTAATTTCTAGAAGAGCTTACCTGCTTCCAATGTACGATCGTACGAGAGCTGTGTGCCATTTCTGTTGCGTTTGAATACAAGCTTGTTATTGTTCGGGATTTTGAGTGCTTTTTATGAATTCAAAAAATCGTATTTTACAAATAATTTATTTAGGAGATTTAATGAGTTATATAGTTAAGCCACGTGGGAAAGTCAGTTACACGTTTATGTGTCCTTAGCTCGCTATATGCTAGACTTGGATTCAAGCTGAAGTTAATTTTGTACAAACTGCGGTAAAAGAAGCACAAAAGATTGATCCTTTTTGCATAGAAATTAGAGAAGCTTTCAACATAAGGAAGCACAAAAGAATGATCCTTTTTGCATAGAAATTAGAGAAGCTTTCAAAGAATCAAAACCCAAGCATCAGAAGTACGAGTTAAAAGAATTCTTGATTTATAATGACATTTTGCATAAACGATGGTCAATAACAGGACGATTAGACGAAATTATTAACGTAGTAATGCCATCAGCGCTTATGGATAAGGCAATTCGCAGTATACACTACCGACTCCATGAAGATGTTATGCACACTTTGTTCAAGTTCAAGCTAAAATATTTCCACGTGCTAGAGAAAGCGTACGTTCGCAAATTTGTGCAACAGAGTGACCTGTGTAAAATACTGAAATCACCAGCTCCTAGACCTATCATAATAGGTACGGCACCAGTAGCCCATCGCCCTTTCCAATATATTCCCTTCGATTTTGTTGGGCCCTTGCCAGTAACTAGTGAAAATAACCGGTATNAATCACCAGCTCCTAGACCTATCAAAATAGGTACGGCACCAGTAGTTCATCGCCCTTACCAATATATATCCTTCGATTTTGTTGGACCCTTGCCAGTAACTAGCGAAAATAACCAGTATAACCTGGTCGTGATTGATCTCTTCTCGAGGTTTTGCGAACTTTATGCCACGCAAGATCGGAAGGAGGAGACCGTAATTGCGTCTTTTAAATTTAACGTTTACCCGTTTCGGCTATCCCGAAATGATTTTGTCTGATAATGCTTTGGAATTCTGATCTGAGTCAATTCAGAAGTTTGCGCAAATCTATTCGATGCAAAAACNATTCCGATCTGAGTCAATTCAGAAGTTTGCGCAAATCTATTCGATGTAAAAACGCGAAGTTGTTCCCTTTTCTCCGACGGGTAATGCCCTTGTAGAAAGGAACAATAAAAAAATCAATAACTTGTTGAGACTCTTCGTCAATAGCTGCCCCCACTCCCAGTGGGATGACTATCTGTCAACCGTATCCAATGCAATAAATAATAGTTACAATGAAAGCATTGGGGACAGCCCAAGTTTCGTTATGTTGCTAAGAGATACAAAATGTAAACTTTCAAAGTCAGGAAGTAGGAGAGATTTATGAATTTGATCNTGTTAAGACTCTACGTCAATAGCTGCCCCCACTCCCAGTGGGATGACTATATTTCGACCGTATCCAATGCAATCAATAATAGTTACAATGAGAGCATTGGGGACACCCCGAGTTTCGTTATGTTGCTCAGAAATACCTATGTAAATTTTCAAAGTCAGGAAGTAGGAGAGATTCATGAATTTGATCGTACCATTTCAGCGGTTAAGTTTAGAGCCTTGGAGCATGCGCGGATCATTAANTTCAGCGGTAAAGTTTAGAGCCTTGGAGCATGCACGGATCATTAACACCGCCCGTGCGAATATCGTTAACGCGGCAATGAAACGTAGAAATTACAAAAAAATGAAGTGCAAAGGCAAAATTATACGCCCAAACGACCGTGTTTTGCTGCGAAATTATTGAAAGAAAAATAAATTGGACCTTAATCACATCGGACCAGGTACCGTAACTGCGGTAAAGGGAAAAAGGGCTACAGTCAAGTTTAGTAATAAACTTGTAAGATATTTCACTAACAATCTGTTGTTATTGAAAAATGTGAACGAAGTAGAATTAATGTCATGTGAGCANTGTACGATGTGGCATCAACAATCTGTTGCTGTTAAAAAATGAGAACCGAATGGAATTGATGTCATGTGAGCACTGCTCAAATCGGAGAGTGCCGGAGCTGTAAATATTCCTGTAGTTGTTTTGTGCTTTAGCATCATAACCCCGTTTTTATTTCTGTTACCCCTGGTGAAATTGTGTTGTTGGTCTTCTGTCATTATAATCATGATATTACTTGTTCGTTAGCAATATTTTGCATGCTGTAGTTTTTGTGATTATTCAGACGAGACGTATCGGAATCTGCTGAGACGTTTCCGTTCGATTTAAGGCGGGCGGGTTTTCAATTAAAGGGGAGGGATGCAATATATTGAGAATATTTCTAGAAGTCTTTAGATTTGTCAATGTCTCCGGCAACCTTGCGGTTTCCGCGCACCACGTGCAGAGGCTGAGCCGAGAGTCAGTACTTTCTTAGAAGCCATGCAGTATACAGTCTATGCTGGTGGTGTGTTTGTATGTACGAGTCGTGAGTACCCCTAAGCCTGATTCTCCATCTATTCTACTTATCTAATTTAACTGTGCTATCCTTTTTTTGTCTTGATTCCATATTCCATTTCTATGAGTACTGATCCCCGTGTTAGTGAGGTCTTAAGATACAAGGTAGGAACCGGTTGATCTATTGCTATGATACCATGTGTTGGATTGTATACTGAGTGTCTACTGTACCAATGTGTATATTGAATTGAATTCCCGGCTATAGTGGGAGATGTAATAGACAGTTATTAATGAAGCTGAAAGATAATGATCGAGAACCCTAATTATTAATTATGAACATAACATAAATCTAATGCTAACAGTGCAAGTTTACTTCGAGCTTCTAATAGGTTCAGGAACTATGTGAAGAAAAGCAACCCTTATTGGTGATCACAAAAATATAATTGTACAACTTTAGAATGATGAAGAGTTATACCACCAGTGATTAAACATTTCAATAATAAATTTGACAATAGAATAATGCATCAGCCACAATATTTTCTGGCCTTACCATTCTTCTCATGCTTTTTCATGGGACTTTTGGATGATTTAAATGGTCTTACTGACATCATAAGAATATGAAAATAATTTACATATGTATTTTCCTTCAAGACCTTATGATTTTAAGACATACGCCGTTAATATGCTCGGCATATTTAATTGATGGATACAGAGCCAAAACTTTCATACTCATACCAAAATATTTCTAAACAATGAGTCTCTTCACTTTTACTATTAATACTATAATGACCAACCTGATGTTTCAAGAAAGTTTAAGAAATTTCTGCATATTGTGTGAATAGATGGATTCATGCGTTTCATGTTTGTAAAATGGAAGCTATACTGAGATTTGAATTTTTAGCTAGGAGCTAAGTACTTCACTTATATTCATTAAACATGAGCTCATTAGGTCAAGATTGAGCTGAATTAATTGATAAAGATTATTGACATTTCATACGACATATTTTAACATAAATTTCAACAAAATAAAATGAAAAAGCATGTCAGTATAAGAATATTCAAGCACTCAAAACCCATTAGCATAATCTTTAAAATATGCTCATGTCTTTATTTTGTGGAGTACAAAATGAATTATTCTTCCCCCACCTTCTACAATATTTTTTGTCATTTTAATTTTTTAGGATTTTATTCAATCATTTGTAAATTAATAATTACCAACTTATACATATTGTAACGCCTCCTGTTTACAATCCGAATGATAAAGAAGACCAGGAAAAAGACCTCATGGAAGAAAGTGCGAAAAAAGCTGGTGAAGACGGTGAAACTTAAAGGAAACTCAAAGCAGAAGAAAAGGTTGAATGCTCAACTTGCAAAACGTGGCACTCAGCAACTGCTTTTGGGCTGGTGGGTATTTCACTTAAGAAAGTGGAAAGCATAACAATCGCATGTCACAGATGCGTCACAGAGGGAAGTTCAAAAAGCCCAAAAGTTGATATCGAGACTAGTACAGCGAGCGGCTAACCTGGAGGGTTTAATGATGGAGGAACAGTATACTCTAAGTGCTCAGATTAAAAAAAAACATGCCAGGAAAACCAAGCATCCCGTAAGACAAAGGAAGCAAATTGAAAGGAGACAAGCGTGAAGAGGGAGAGAAAAAAGAAGAGGTAAATGGTGCTCTTCCAGCTAATTATGCTTCAAATCCACCATAGGATGACTCCACTGAAAAAGAAAAGTGCAATGAAGAAGTTTTAGTAAGCTCTAAAGAGTTAGAAAGTAGGAATAGTGAAGCATAGCCATGGCAGCAGGTGAGGAAAAAAAACAATCTGGTAATGATAGGTAGCCAATAATAATCCTTGGAGAGAGCATGGCGAGAGATCTGGACAAGATAGACATATGTAACGGAGAAAAATGCCAGTTTTTCTATAGGAAGACCTAGAATGAAACAAATAATGCCCAAAGTAAAAGAAGCTACTGCAAAGGTTGATGATGGACTAGTTATCCTCCAGAGAGGAGGGAACAGTCTGAGAGCACTGGGAGTCGACAATAGTGTAAAAGAGATTGTAGAAGGAGTAATGGAAATATATGAAACAATATTAAAACTCTGGTCGTCTTGCTTGCTTGCTTGAAACCGTGCACACGTTTGTCTGTCAGATCTGAGATATTCGAAATTTATACTCCGTTTAATCCTGTATTGTGGATACCGACCTGCATCGGATATATTTCTCGATACGGTTTGATTTTGATTAATTTTATTTGACCCAATGGGTCACGTGTCGTCTAGTGAAATATAAAAGACATCAGAGTTGGAGTCCTGAGTCTGTTGCTCCGACCAAAAGAGAACAATGGAGTACAATGACATGAGATATGAGATTAACAGAAGAGTGCAGACAGAGATCTGTAAGTTTAGGGCAGAAAAACGGAAAGGAGGAGACTATATGGCAGTCTCTTTCATGGATATGGATCCCCTTCTAAATCCTAACGTGTATATAAAAGATGGAATCCATCTTGCAAGAAATGGAGTAGAAGTTATGACTCATCGCACAATTAAATTGGATAGGAGAAAGTGAGCATCTTAAAAGAGAAAACAGAAAAGGAAATAAAATTGAACAATGATTACCAACTAAGAGGCAACACATAAAAAACTTTTATTAATTCCAACACGTTTTTTACGTTGGGTTTTCAATGCCTTACAACTACTGGTGTGGTGAGGGATGTGAGGAATGTGTGGTTTAAGCTTTCTTTGCCAAGGGTAGTACTCCATGGTCACGTGAAAAGCCTCGCCTTAGCCAGCCGAGGCTCGCACCCTGGTCCCCTCGGTTGTGAGGCCATCACGCTAACCACTGCACCATGGAGCCCACATACGCATAGGATATGTAAGTATAGGAAGATGGAACTTTGAAAAGTTTGAAGACCTATGTAGAGAATTGGAAGAACATGTGGACATCTTTTGCCTTGCAGAAACTCACCTTAGAGAGAAATTTAGCATGAACCATAAAAAGTATCAGTTCATTGGTGAAGGTTGAAGTAAGCAGATAAGAAAAGGTGGTGGTGTAGCTGTGGTATTCAGAAATGATACTAATATAGGAGTGCAAGAAATTGATGTAGCCGAAACAGCAATTCGTGAAGATATCCTTGCAATAGAAATTGAAAGTATAAAAATTCAAAGAAAGAAACCATGCTAGTAATTGTTATGTATATGACAACTGAAAGCATTGGGGTCCAACCAGAAAGTCTCGAGAAGTATGATATTATCTCCATCACATGTAAGAAGTTTGAGAATGAGAAAATTAGTGTACTGAGAGATTTTAATGGCCACATCAGACTCGATGGTGAAGAAATTAACAAGACCGAAAAATGACTAATAGAATTTGCTAATAAACACAACCTTGACATAATGAATGAGACTATAACAGGAGAAAAAATAATTTGGAATGTAAGGGGTCAAGAGTCTACAATTGACTATGTGCTAGTAAACGAAGCTATGATAAGATTGACTAACAAAATGGTAGTTGATGAAACAGGTGACTGGGATGTAGCTACTGACCACAATGTGACGTGCGTGTCACTCTAAGAAAATTCTGAAAGAAAAGATGACAGAAAAAAATGAAAAGAAAGTGAAAGTTGAGAGATGCTGACTGGGATACTTTTCAAGTGGATATGAATAAAATGAATTGGACGACGAAGAAGACATTTATTAATGAAACAGGTGAAGAATACATGAATAAAGTTAAAGAAATTGGAAGCAAGTTGGCTAAAGAGTAGCAAGGAGGATACTAACTAAGATGTGGTGGACGCATGAAATAAATGAAGCAAAAAAGGTTTCGAAAAGGCCTGAATAGAATAGCGCAAAGGTTGAGAAAACAACTAAATCAGTAACAAGTAACGGCCACAGGGTCAAATGTAGGCCGTGGGAACGCGTTTCGATGTACCACTCAAGAGTTAGGACACTCTGCAGTTTGGGAGATAGCCTGATAGACAGTCAGTGTGAGAGGGGCAGAGCTAGAAGTCGGATGGCTATTGAACGCAGGGTGTCAGGCTAGATACTCTGTTATAGATCTCAGAACGGGAACCGGCTGGAAGATAGAACTTTCTCGAACTGCGAGCTGGGATAGAATAGTTAATCTCTGTAGTGACCACTACATGAAGAAGAAACCGAAAGCAAAGTTGC
>VOMN01007515.1:0-10038 GCA_014899125.1 Orchestia grillus
CGCTCGAATGCCAAGATGGCGGCGGAGGTGGAAATGACGTCATCGCGTGCTGATGGTTCCTAGCCAAAATCTAACTCCGACTTGCTTTGTAAAATAATGAACAACAAATATTAATGAAATACTTCGAGCAAGTGTAAATTAATGTAGAATGTCATCCAAAAATACCGTTCCTAGGAATATACATCCTACCGCATGCTACACGATCCTTCGATACGACAGGGACACGAAAACACAGATTGGGTTTTCACTGAGCTCATATATTTGCAGATGCGGAAATGTCTCCATGGTCTGCAAAAGGCTTTTTTTCGTGTTATTCTGTTGTGCGAGTAATTGTGTGACTGTGGTGTTCAATCGCTTTCCGGACGAGGTCTTGATCGCTAGGACAAATGTTCGTAGGCCAGAATGAAGCGTGTCGCTTGCTTGAAGTTGGAAGATGAGGGACGAGAACCGAGTCCTGTGCGCCACTACTATATCTGGGTAGATATAGTAGTGGCACATGCGGTCATATGTCTGAGATTACATATCCATCGCTAACAGCAAAGCACGTTGTGTCCTAATTATTTTGGATTACGCTGCACTCGTATATGAAATTATCTTGCGTACACTTAAGTCATTCTTCCATTTATCAGCTCATATAAAAACAGAACAACTTTATTGCAATCAGATTGTCTCAAAATATAATCGTTTTAGGCACCTTTTCATCAATGACAGAACATAATGGCTCATACCTCAAACCAAAAAAGTGCCCACTTGCACACCCTAGTGTGCTGTGGGGTCTAGTAATCTCTTTTTTAGGGAATCACTCCGTGTCCACATAACAATCAGCTGCACAGCTTTGGGTAAGGAGTGTGAAAAATTGGGCGATGTATTCTTCAATTATGATCAATGACGCCCTTATTCTACTCCTAGGTGTTGGTTTGACCATTCAACTTTGAAATTGATGCTGTGAAATATCAAAAGGATCAAATGTCCAATTAGGTACTAAGATACGAAGGTATTTACATTATGCCGAGGAGATACACGAACTACTTAAAGAGATAATCGCAAAGAATTCTGCAAAACAAAATGAAATTCATTCTCATAGAACTGAAGCAGTGCTGCTCGGAAGCGAGAAAGTAACAAAAGGTATGCTAACGATGAAAGAGACCCTAATCCCTAAATAAGTAAACTAGATAATGATATTGACCTGAAATTGAAAATTAATATTATGAGCTACAACTTTCATGACGTTGATAAATCCTCAAAATTTTCTTGTAGGTTGAAATATTTACGGAAAATCAGTTCTGTTATGAAAAATGATGAACCAATTATGCAAAACACTTCGTTAAGCTGAATCGTTTTCTTGAACTCTCATCAAAATTACTTGGAAAGGAAGTTCCTAGACGTGTACTGATCGGTAAACAACTTTCTCTACTGGCCAACTTGTATTCTTCAATTATTAGTGATAGGTAAACATTGAACAGCGGAAATCAAACCTGCTGCACATTTCTTAGGTTGTCTATTGAGAATCAACACGAATAGAGATCAAGACTTTTCCCTCACCAGCTGAGCTGGGTCTTTGGAAAGCAGAGCCAACTTAACGAAGAAAGATTAAACTTCCGTGAAGGAACTCAGAAAGAGAAATTTTTGAACGACTAGCAATCAGAATGCGTTCACTTTGTCGAGATTTGCAAGATTTCTCCTGTTAGAGCAAACCGAGGGAGAGTCGGAAGACCGCCAACTACCCAGGAGACGGCGGTCCAGAGGCCATCATCCGCTCACGTGGGCCCGTGTGCTGTTGTCTCCTGTGCAAATAGACAGAGGGATCAGAGTCTCTTCAGGCTGGACCGGCAGGTGTTTGGGGCCAACCTTACGGTTGTCTTTGGGGACACGTGCTGCTCCTCACCAACGGCTAGGATCACGAAATGAAACTGAGTTGATTTCTCTCGAAGGCGATAGTACAATGGCACAGAACGCGTGTTTGTCACGTCGCTAATGACTCATAGATTGCGAGGCCCGGACGTGTACGCTTTAGGCTGGAAAATTTGCGAAAAGTAATAATTAGTTAAGTGGTGTATTCATAATTTAGCTTCAAAAAATTGCTAATAAGACGACAGGTTCTTCTCCACGATGGAAAGGAATCAATTAGGTGAAAAAACTCCATAAACGATAACAAATATTCATCAACACTGCAGGCCATTACAGCTTCTTTTTAGTCTATTTAGTCAAAAAATAGTCTTCATCTATTATACACAATGATGATTTTTTCAGTTTTATCATACTTAACTCATTTGCGTTACCTCACAACTAACTATCAAGTATTTCATATACACAGACACTTTTTCTGCGACGTGACCCACCTATGAGTCATTTTGCCCACGGGAAAATAGCATCGTCGAAGGAAGTGTTTTACACCAAACTTGTATACCAACAGTGCCCCCAAACGGTATCTAAATATCTCAATAACTGCATCTGTTGAGACAGACGGCTTCCCCATCTCTACTATGCAACAAGTCCTCTCACTGGAGACTAGATGGCGGCAAGGCCTGACAAGTCCCCTCATTGGAGACTGGATGCCGGCAGGACCTGACAAGTCCTCTCACTGGAGACTAGATGGCGGCAGGACCTGACAAGTCCCCTCATTGGAGACTGGATGGCGGCAGNCTGACAAGTCCCCTTGTTGGAGACTGGATGGCAACAGGATCTGACAAGAGCATCTGGAGCAGCTGCAGGTCGTCTGACTATTACACTAACTTAATGCATCTGAATACCAAATATGTACCTCGATCTGACTTTTAGAAAATGAACTGAAAGATGACAAAACAAAACACCACTCAACGAGGAGCAGTCAAGTGATGAAAACTTGATATTTCACTGAGTTTGTTCAAATAAATATTTATTTGTGCGTGAATCTTACGTTTTGATCTATTTTCGAAACGATAATGCAAGAAGATTTGAGCTACGAATACAACTTTAGAATTTCGCACGAAACGCTTTGCAACCTCCAGTCTCCTCGGGTAAATTGGTTTCCAGAAGCGTTTTCGAGCTTGTGTGGCCTTTGGAAACAACGTTATTTCATATCATTTAAGGCTAGTGAAAATTTTTTTAGGGCGATTCCATGGAAGGTTTTGTTATAATACACGTTAAAAATAAAGGCCATGAAAAATTCTCTGCTGTATCAACTACAAATGAGATATCCCAGTTATACCCAAATTCTCGAAAAGAATATGTTCTGAAAATGTGATTTAATTCAATACTTCTTTCCTGTTTGATTTTTTAAAATATGTTCCGAGAAACTCTTCCACTGATTTAAGTCGTCCGAACAACAAGCTTATCTGTCCGAACACTTGACACATATTCAAATTATCCGCTCTTACTTCAGTATCATAAGCCTACTGAGCCACAAGTCCTTCACAAGTTCCTAGGAAGAAGCACACCTGCAATAAATGTCATGACATTCGTCGTTGGTTGAGCCCTTTACCTTAGAGCGGCACACAAATACTGCCAATCTTCTTGAAAGAAACGCTTCATCACGGAACCGCCCGCCGCTATACAGCGATGACCGACAGGGTTTGTTTGCTAGTCACGTTGCGATGGCGCGCGAGCTGGAACCATTCAAGCAAATCTTCCAGTTGGGACTGACACCAAGAGCTCCTCCTGTTACGGGCTATCCAGGAAAATGGCCAGTATAGAGTGTGGCGCATCGGCGTCGCTGTTGAGCACTCCCAGACTCGGCGCAACTCGGTTGAGGTCTACATCCATGACCTGTCGACTTCTTTTTGAACGCATTTATGAAACCGAGCTTAAATGATCAGGTTAAGAAATGAACTGTAAAATCGCGTAGTCACATAATTTTATCGGGTTCCTGTTTACCAAAAGAATTTACATCATTTTGCGATCGGTTTCTTATCACAAAATTCGTGGAGGTTTCTAAAGTATTTCAGAGCGTTTTCCAGCTGATTTCGAGGACATCCGTGTTTTGATAAACAGGACGTGCTAGGTTTCATGAAGTGATATGCAGAACTTAGAGGAAGATTTTTATTGTATATTTGTTTTTACAATGGTTTGTAGAGGAACTTGAAAATCCTAGTAGTAACAATGCCCTCTTAGCTTCTTGCCCCCTTAGCCACTGGCTGCCATGCCACTTACCCTTCAAACAATGCTGTGTGATGGCAAGGACGATAACGGCTTGGCGAGAATTAACAATTGCCGACGTCGCCTTAGTTACCGCGTACAGCGACTGCACTTCACTGTTCCTCTGGAGTGATCCAAGGTCAGTTGGTATTCATTATGGATAGAACCAGCTAATCAAAATGAACAATTTTCCAAGAAGTGCTTTTGCATTAGAGCTTTTTTTTGTTGTTATAAGGCATAGAGTGCGACTCAATAAAACTTAACGGATGATGCATAGAATGGAAAATTTAGATGAAAAGAGTTTGGCATCATTTCTTTGGAAGCTAAAGAGGATCCAAAATTAAAGAAATTCCTAAAAAGATGTGTCAATCAAAAAAAGTAGAACATGCATGGCATACATGAAAGCATTTTGTAAGGGATCCGTGAGTTCCAAGTTATTTGTACATAAAAGTGAATAAAGTTTCACGATGGTGTTTCGTTCCAAGAATCGATATAAATGAAACCGTAAAATGTGATTATTTTTTCTGAGTAATTTGACAATAGAGCTGGAGTTCTTGATTTTGTTAAAGCTAACTATACAGAGGGACATTAATTTGCAGCCAAACTGTGCAAGAAAACATTTTTCCAAAAGTACAAGCACTTTTTTTGTGGTCGAGTTTGATTTTAGGAGCAGCGAAGAAACGTCGCTCGTACCTTGTACACTGCAACGCGTTAAACAACGAGGTGGCACATTCATGTACCAAACATTAGGGACATTTTATCCTCAGTCGCCAGCTGTTCAGGTCTCGAAGTGTAGAAAAGAGAGCCAGTTTCATTAATTGATGAATGCCGGGCAGATATTAGCTCCTCACATCTATCAATTAAGTTCCTAACAAGAATGAGTAATTCATTTTTACTATGTAGATAAAAGTTAGGTCATATAGCCATCTTCCCTAATAGTACCAAAAGTGCAGCATGGCTTTGGAACCGCACCAGACGCTGTTGAAGTCACGGTCGCCGACCGCAGTCAGAACGCTGGCGTCAACGTCCATCATGAGCACCATGGAAGCTGCGAAGTAGGGCAGGCGTGTCTTTATAATGGATATTTGCGTCTCTTTTTCTTCTTTTCGTGCTTTTCTTAACCAGTGATAGACACTTCGGCCAATTAAACTTGATTTTTGCAGCCAGTCTTTCCACATGATTGGGCACTTTCCCGAACGCCGCCTGAACCTCGGAGAGCGTGCCGAGGTCTGGGCTGGCCCCACTTCCTGAGCCGACGCCGACTGCTGCACGACTCTCGACGGCCATTTCTAGAGCACTAACTTAGATTTCTAGACTCTCGTGTTTGATTAAGTGACCGAAAGCACCCGGACTTTGGTTTGAGGTTTATTTTGGCTAGATTGGACAGATAAATAGCTTTAAAACTGTCAAACCAGACCAATGAACCGACTGAGCTTGATCATCGTCCTCCCAGCTGTGCGACGTGGAGACACCTCTACGTTATGAATAGTTTAATTACCTCTGGCGATGAAGAAGCTCATTAAAAATCATAATGTAACGAAAAGCAAATAAAATATTAATTTCGTACTTAGTTTTGTCTACATTCATACCAATGAATGCCGAATAAACTAAAAACTTAACATCTAAAGATCATAGCAATAATGTTCGAAGCACTAATATTAGGACAACTGAATGAGTTATAATCATCATTCCCATTTTTAATTTAATTCAAAGTTCATTCATTTCCTATGTTAAACTATCTGACAATAATTTTTCACTGTGAAACTTTATGTTATGATGAAGAGAATTTAATACGTCGTCTCACACCACCGGCACCTGAGGAGCAGCAATGTACAAAAACCGACACCGCGAACCACAGACGAATTTCACCAAAGCTGTTCCGAGGAAATCTAGATCCTGCTCGTGTCTGCTTTAAGTACAAGTACGAGAGAGTTTCTTGCGGCTGAGAGATATTAAGCAGCCATTTATTTATTTCGCAGCTTGCGAAGAAATGAAGTGAACTACGAGCTCACGGCTTTCCAGGCTGAGGACATCATGCGCTGCGGTCTGAACCTAACGCAACTTGAGTTTGTGGAAAGTAGTACTCGAGTAAACTATCCCTGAGATTGTCTAAAGTATTTTATTAATAAAATTAGTATTAGAAATGTTATCATCACTGAATATGGAAAATTCCACTTAGGATCAGTTAAATAGTATTTCCTAATGTTTAATTTTTTATTGTGCATAGAAACTTTGTGAAGCACAGTCCAATTTAGATTGTTGTATCCTGTAGAATAATTGCCTCTAGAACGTCAAAACTCCTTAATAGTTTCAAAGGGAAATTCTAGTTAATTAATGAAATCCACTCCAAAAAATGTCAAATGAAACCCATGCATCGGCAAGATCCATCGACGGTTTTGTCGAGACTACTTGAAGCATTGGATAGTAATATCTTCCAAAGCACTCAGAAATACAATCGTCCTTCACCTCAAGCAGTGGCCTATATTTTATTGTTATAGCCTTTATCGATCCACAAAAATGATGTCTATCTCTGCTTTGAAAACAGATCTAGTATCGTGTCTTTTATCTCGTTTCCAACAAAAATTTTGACACTGAAAAGAAAAAAAGACTCATAGCAGTTACGCAACAACGTTAATTGCCAAGAATGACAAAATTAACTTACGTCATTCAATGCATGGATGCCATAAAAAACCTCACCTCACTTAATCAAAAGTACAAATATCTTTGCTCTCACAACTGCCCTGTGGACTCCTGCTTGCTGGAAGTATGGAACGATCTGCATTTCTGGTAGCTCGATCATTCAGAATCGGAATTTCCTGGATCTCGGTGCATCAAATCGATTTCTCATGGATCTTGGTGCATCAAATAAATTCCTCGTGGATCTCGTTGCATCAAATCAATTTCTCATGGATCTTGGTGCATCAAAATATCCTGAGGAATATTTTGATCAACAAAATTATCTTTAAATATAGGCGTGTCAAAATTCTCGACGGATCTAAGTACAATGTATGAAATTTTTCTCACAATTTTGATACGTCAAAATTTGCCGAAAAGCAAGTCTTTGAAATGAAAACTCGCAACCTAAACTAAATACAACTGGAGTTCATTGAAAATTGTGTGGAATTAAGCTGCTTTGTTTAAATATTTAGAGTAATTTAACGTGCATGCCATGCATTGCTTATTAAAGGAAATATAGGAAAACATTTTTATCGAAGATGTTGACATTGGTTGGCCATATCCGTCAAGGTTTCGTAAGGAAGTATCCCTCACATAAAGTGCTAAATCGGTTTTTACAAACCGTGACTCCGCGCGTAGAGCGGTGCCAACTGTGGAGCGAGCCTCGAATAGCACGAAAATTATTCGTGCGCTTAGATGTAAATAGAGTGCGTGTTATAAGAGCAGATACTAAGACAGCGCAGTTATTTGCAGGAGTAAATCTAACACTTCACGCTGAGACCACTGTTCTGTACAAATCTAACACTTCACGCTGGCACGACTGTTCCGTACAAATTCCATGAGGACGCGCCTCGGTGACACCACAGCAGGNCTCTCCCACCGCTGACCTCTACCTACAGCTGGGGGTTGTGCACCATGTCTGCTTCCCAGTGCAGCCCTCACGACCCCTGGTGTTCACCCAAAGTTGTTCCCCTGCAGTAGTTCTCTCACCTCGAATTGTTCAGTGAGTGAAGTCTTCTGAGCAGGCAGAATTTTGGGACCGTTTTGCGGTGACTGAATGGAGTTTTATCCTCTGCAGACTGTTGCTTTTTAATTTGTTTGCCCTGCCCTTTCTTCGAAGTCTACCTTTGTCTTCCGTATCTAGGTTAATTGTTCGCCCTCAGGCATGGCTATAATATTTAGGAAATGTTTCCCTAAAAGAATTCGAAAGGCTGTCGTAAACGGGCGTGAGCAGAAGTCGTGGTAACATTTTTCATATTGCTGAGACTAGACTCTGCTATCCAGGGTGTTGGTTATGTTCGTGGATGTGTTTTCTAACTGCGAGTACGAGTGCATGTAGAGGCTGATTTCTGTACCAAATGCAGTAAAATCTGAAANCATGTAGAGGCTGATCTCAATACCAAATGCAGTAAAATCTGAAAGCAGATAAAAAAAACACTTAACGTAGGACGGTGCCGTAGAATTATTTCGATGGAGCATTAGAGCTGCTCTTCGAAGTAGTGCTCACGGGAAAAATCAAAATTCAGTCAACTATAACTTTTAAACTGAAACCACGAGTTGAAATTTATCTGCACAAAAAGTGAAAATAATACCTGGAGCCGAAGACTCGTACACGATTCGTGAGTTATAACCTGACAAACTTTTTAACTCGGTACCTACAAAGAGCGTTTACAAAAGCTTTCGTCACGGAGAAGTCAACTATGATTCCCTGGTCCAGCTGCCCCAGGAAAGTGGTGAGGACTGCCGGCCTTGGACAACCAAGGTGCACTCATGCGAACGTCAGCATCCTTTGATATGAACCAGAACAGAGCGATCGATTCCGCAATTCGATTGAGGCTTGATGACCAAGACAGAGGTCATTAATGACTCCGATTTGAGTTGATTAGAAGCCAGGAATCAGCCATTGGAGCCATTGGCTCTAATGGCTGATTCCTTGATCCTTGGCTGATTCCTTGGCTGATTCCAATTTTGATCACTCAAACCATTGGAGCCAGTTGCTGACGGTGATCAGCGAGCGTCTGAGTTAACGGGCCCCACCGCAACGGAAACTGATCCCTGACCTCTCAGGTCGGTTCGTATTCCTTGTCTAAAGTCAATTTAACGCCTCCGCTGCCTAACAATGCAAGCTCTACAGATTCGTCACTAAAAATGCACTCTCTGTGGACCTTCACATTGGACCTGGCCGACGACTACAAAAAATGAATTGTAACTATTGTAAAATATGTGATCTTTTTCAATTTTAAATTTGGTTCATTTATGGTTTTTTCAAGTTACTGCATTCCATTCGTATATCATATTTTTTCTCTGACGTCTTTCGTACGCTTTCTTCCTTTTTGCACGACTTGTTCGCCCGCTCCCAGTGCGGAGCTCGCTCGTCTCCTCAGGATGAGTTTGGCACCACATGCATGGAAGACTCGAAGACGGTCTCAAGACACGAGAAAGTTTTTGAGCAAATAAATACATCAATATTCGGAAGTTTTTCTTCTTTCTTATAGATAGAGACTTGACTNTGGACTGCGTCCCTTGCTGCAGGACCGAGGTGGCGAGGTCCGTAGACTTTTTTGGTGAGATACAGAGGACGCCAAGCAAACTTCATGAACTCCAAGACAATTGACGCACAGTTTGTACAGCGTTGGGTTTCCCATGCATAATAATTACTGCTGCGTGAAGGATGTGAAGAGTGTCAGGCTTAAGCGTCCATTTCCAAGAGAAGCACTTCTTAGTTCCGCGAAAATCCACCTGCTCAGCTGGAGAATCGAACCCTGACTTACCACTCGAAAGCAGAACGCGTTGTCAATGCGTCATGGATCCCTCAAAGCAGAGAGTAAATGACGTCCGTAAAGAATGGAAAAAAGGGAAAACAATCGAAAAAAAATGGATAAAAATGGAAAAAGAAAAAATATAATTTCTCCGAGGAAACAAGTCGCGTCCGCGGTATGGTAACCAGCGGGTTTGCAATCGCTGAGAACAAAATGCTAAAATCAAACATGCAAATCCCATTGAAACTTCGAATTGTGATTTTTAACATGCGGGCAGATCACTTTCTGAGATGGGATAATGATCGTCAAAACTTACATTATTGTACAAATCCGTTCCATATTTCCTTAGGGTGCCAGGCAAAGGGAAACTAACTTCAATAACACCTCAACCTCTTCTGCATGTCCCCCATGTTGTCCCTGTCCTCTACAACCACTTGTGCATGTCTCCCATGTTGTCCCCCTCCTCTACAATCACTTGTGCATGTCCCCC
>VOMN01007524.1:0-12929 GCA_014899125.1 Orchestia grillus
TTAAAAATATATCATGCCATGAAATAGCTCATAATTCATATGCTCGCATTTCACTGAAGGGGAAAAACGATCTAGCACGATAAATAAGAATATTGAAGCCCATTTCACAGAACGACGTAGGGTCAAGTTCCAGGACAGCTTCTGAGTGTAATTTCACGGAGGACGAGATTTCCCAAATTAGGTCAGCTTGCGTGACGGGTCATCTTGACAGCAATGAACTGGAAGCCTTTCTTTAAGGATATCATGGATTACTTGATCTGGAATTCAGCTGTCAGGATCAGATGTGTTCATTAGTGAGAACTTTGACAGATACCATGTCAGCGGATGAGTTAGGAATATAAACCAATACGGGACGGAATGGTGCTACTGGTCAACGAATGGTTCTACTGGAACGAAAACTATAACGTAGTCCAAAATAAACGTTGAAATTTAAAAGTATATGATTGAAATTAATTTTCATAAATATGGTTATACTTTGAATATTTCTAATAAGTTACGTCTCCTGATTAGGTATGAAATAAAACTTTGGCTATATGTCTGCCTGCTCCGAGTCTGCATGCATTTTTATATACTCCTCTGAATTTCAAGTATGGCGACCCTAAATGATGATGAGCGGCAGAGAAAGTTTCATGACCGCCGCAGAGAAACAACACAGGCCGTCGTGGCGGCAGCGTCTCAAGACGGGTGGGCACTGAATTCATCCTCATAAGGAACACAGCGAGACTAATATACGTTAGAAACGATACAATTTAGTCTTAAATTCTTACAGTTTCATTCAAAAATAGATTGAATAGGCACGCACACACACACACAAGCGTATCAAATGTGAACTCGCTTCCGCAATGTTTCGTTCATCCAAAAAACGAGCTTGCCGTCTTTGGGTCCCGACATCGGTCCTTGTGAGGTAGGCCGATTACTAGGCACGGAGCTCGCGAGAGGAGGAAGGACAGGCTTAATGGATGGTCAAGTGACGGAACAACAAACTACAACTGGGTCTTGGACGCCTATTACAACGAGGACACGCATCTGTTCTCACTGTTGGAGCTTGTGTACCTGTAATGGTGCGAGGGGTGATGTGGCGGCTCCTGCTGTCTCTACGGCAGTCTGGAGCTGACTTAACTCGCCCTGAGTCGGTACTGAACACCGCGTCAATTCGAAATACAAGGGTGTGTATTAAATAGAAGATAAAAAATAAAGGGTTGATATTCATGGGTGGCTGAAAAGTTGTTAATAATCGTATTTTGCAGATTACTCGAAAATTAATTGGCTCTTCAAAGGATAGCATGCTCGAGAACTGAGCCGGAAATTTACCTTAGTAAGTCAATCTATATTTGGTAATTGCATCAATGTACACAAAACCAAAAATAAATTCGACAGCAAAATAATAATGTTTTTACGGCCCACACCTCATTATGCAGGGTATTCAGCACACGATGACACGCATTTGAGCACAAGCAAAGACTCGCGCACACAACGCGTGGGGCAATAACGCACATTTGAGCATAAGTCAAGACTCACGCACACAATGCGTATGGCAATAACGCACATTTGAGCATAAGTCAAGACTCGCGCACACAACGCGTGGGGCAATAACGCGCATTTGAGCCTAAGTCAAGACTCACGCACACAACGCGTGGGGCAATAACGCGCATTTAAGCATAAGTCAAGACACACGCACATAAAGAGCGCGTGGTGGTGTAATGCGCACACGGTGCAGGCAGTTGCGTGCAGCAAATGGGCCCGGGGCAGCATGCATGGCGTGCTGTTGCTGTCCAAGTGACAAGTAAATTGCTGCAGTCCAGACGCAGTGAGAGGTGCCGGCCATTGCACGTCATTCCTCACAACACAGAGCGCCCCGGAAATGCGATCAATCCTGCTCCGACGTCAGCTTGGCTCTAGGATCTCGCCCTCAGAACAGTGCCCTCTGCCCTGCTCAACATGCTTTCGTCTTGTACAACTCAATGATGTTTGCGTGCTCTGCGTACTTGGAACTGGGTGCTAGATGTGTGCTCTGTGTAATTGAAACTAGGTGCTTATGTATACTACTAGTACTTAAAATTGGGTGTTGTACGCATACTACTCGTATTTAGAACTTTATGTACGTATGCAATGCGTGCTATATACGGACGTCTGTGTTCACTTGAACAAAGCTCCCCGGACAAAATATTAGTCACCCATTGTTTTTTGAGCTCCAATAATTCACTACTTTCATCACTCGGTTTTCATTCTTGTAACCGAAGTTTTAGATCATGTGCAACTACCAAACAGGCATCAGTCTTCGTACAGAGCTGGCAAGACATAAACTTGTTTTTTGGTTGCTCTACGACGATGAGATGGGAACAAGACGTTTCAGAATGGCCAAAAGGGGTTGTTGCATTTGGTCGAGGTAAGGGATACCCAGTGATGGAAGTAGTGGAACTCGCTGACGTTTCGTGCCGCACTGTTATGCAGGTCTACCAACAATGGAAACAACCCAGTACCTGCGGCAACTCAAGGTAAAATGCAATTGTGATCGGAAGAAAATTCTAACTGATAGCGATCGCCGCCGTGTGGTCGGAATTGTTGACCGGAATTGTTTGTATCAAGGATGGAACTACTGCGAAATGTCACCGAGGATCCTTCTCCTACCATTTCTGGACACTTGTACACTCACTGCCGCGCATTATTGCTACTACTATTTAAGCTCCTAAAAGTCCTACACCATATTAGTAGAAGGTGAGAAATTTTTTTGTTCGGGGAGCTTAGAATAACTTTGCCAGTGTCCGCAACTGCATTTTACAGTTACCGCAGCTTGGGACAGATCTGACCTAAAGAATCACTTGTCTTTATTTAAGACTGGGTTCAATCCCTTACTGCACCAATGTTACTGAATATTAAACAAAAACAGTTTTACCGTCATTCTTACAGAAGGACTATAGTATTTAAGAGAACTGTATCGGATACGATACGAGGTGAAGTTAAGGATAAAATAAGATATTCTCACATGATATAATTATTCTACAAATGAAGTCACTAGACGAAAGGCAACACGAAAAAAATTAGACCCCTTTGACCGTAATTTTACTTGGTTAGAACTCCATGCATTCATGAGTACCTAATAAACAGTATAATATTGTATGATATCGTGTATGAATACATTGGATATACATATACGAACTTGTCTAGGAGCATGGAAGTGCTTTACGACATATAGCTGGTCAAAAATAGTGTCCACAGCGCTGTCAGTGTCCCGTAAAGCTGAAACAATACAACAGCAAGAGGTGCAGAGGTAAGTACGTGAATATGAAGTTCAATTTGGTTGATCGCTCGTGCGAGCGAAATTAAAATTAATTGAAGACACGCACAGAATGGAAAATGAGACCTTGTTGTACACTCGTTCGTTATCATTACTACCTTCAAAGTATAGCGAGCGTACCCGTTCAATTTATGCAATCATCACACTGAAACTCAGAAGATATTCAGTTGTAGAGGCCCCACAAGGGTGTAGAAGTAAAGGTTTAATTCAAGTGTCTCTACAAAAGCGTATGAATAAAGTTTGATTCAAGTTACGCCACAAAGCCTAATATTATAGGTTTAATTTCAATGGTACAACAAGACCACAAAATTGAAGACTTCATTCAAGTGGCAACACAAAACCACAAAATGAAAGACATTTCAAGGAGCACCACAAGGGCTAAAAGTTTAAAAGTTTTACAACAGTTGAATTACAGTGCCTTTCAAAATTTACAATGCACCATTAAAAATGTCATTTGATGTATTTATAATCATCAGAAGTAAATGAAACATCTCTCACAGAACATATATTTAAACAAGAATGGAAACAATTAGAAAAATGAATACTCGTGCAACATTTATGTTGTTTGATACAATAAATATGAAAAATTAGGAAAGCAAAAGCTTACAACACCTTTTGAACTTTAGCAAAACAGCAATCTAAAACATACGGCACAAAATTGGTCCAATTCTGAAGAAGTATATGTTCTAAGATGGCCAAGTCAATCACTAGATCTTAACCCTGTAGAGACTTTATGAAGGAAATTAAAATTAAGAATCTATGAAAGAGCACTATCATACCCAACTGAATTGAAGAAACTTTGCATTCAAGAATGGAATATTTCTTCCAGCACACGTAAGATGTTCGTAGGAGATTAATTTAAGAGTCTGTATGCTGTAATTCTGTAATTCGCAACAAGTGTTATGCCACAAAATATTAGAAAACTATCAGATAAATGTGTTGTAGACTTTTGCGTTCATAATTTTGATGTTTTTGTATCAAACAACTCCATAGTTATACATCATGTTCTGATTATTTCCATTATTGTTTAAATTCGCGTTCTACGAGCAGTGAAAGTTTCATTTACCTCTGATGATTATCAACACACAAAGTGTCATTTTCAATGGCGTATTGAAAACTTTTGCGGGGCTCTGCAGCACTACAATTTCCGCATGATCCTCAACAAAGTAACGTACTCTGAAGTATTGATGTCCAGGTAATGGGAGAGGAACCCATGGAACGCTTGTCCCGCCTATATATTCCGCTTGTACCGCCGAATTCTTGACAACCGGCAACAATAGGCGCTAATGGTGGGATGCCTACTGACGGCGCTAGGGTGTTCATTTGCATAAAGGGAGCTGCGGTTCATGCAGCAGAGTCATCCTACGAAGCAACATGCATGCGCTTTGTTTTGAGCGTGTCAGCAGCGCATTTGTACGTTCCTGTGATGAAATGAACTTCGATTCTTAAGGTTTTTATTTGGTGAAACGTGGCGACGAGCGATTCACAGACGCCTTCTAAATGAGTGGCCGACAAGTAATACATACCCATTTCCACATTGAAATGAAATCGACCATGGCAATGAATCGGTAAAATTAAAGAAAATTTGTGCGAATCTCTAATACAAATCGCGCTTCTCGGTGTACAAAATTTAAGATACCGAGTACAGATATCATAACCTAAATGGCATGTCTAACTCCGCCAAGCATGTGGAAATACATTCCTCATGTTACTCACACTCTGCCAGATTACTGCAAAACACATAATCTGATACACTAAAATGCGCCGGGGTCAATCACAGAATCAAATCGGCACCGAGCATTTTTTCAAGTCCCTTCTCTGCTCTACATCTAATCCCTCACACGACCCCACGTATGTGTGCGTAGATCGCCGCGTCTCTGTCGAAAGTTTTGATGAGTTCGTGCAGTGTTGTGATATACTTGAGAGAGTTTATACATTTAAAGCCTCACCTCGCTCTGAAATTTATGACAACATACTTTACATGTACAGGGTGGACCATAGGTAAGGTACCCTTACTAACGTTGGTAGTACTGATACACTTAACAAATCTGGAGTATTTTCTTTTTTATATTGAATCAACTTGCTTTCTTTACGAGTCGCAGGTTTATTTTTTATTTTTTTTTAGAGAGGGTACCTTCCTTATGCCCACCCTATCTATAGGTACCATAGTCCCCAGCAGAGAGCGCTAGTTCGGCTCCAACAAACAATTACTGTCGTCCAGCAGTCGCCCCCCGCCTACAGCGGTAACAACTAATGCAAGCAATACAGCGCTCGGAAAATACTTCCGTCATCACATGAAAATCGAGCGTGTTATAAGAAACGAATGAGAAGATAGCGGTCGTTCTCTGTGCCGCTTTAGCGCTCTATGCGGGGGCCCACTGTGTATTCAAACAATGGCAGCGACCAAAGGACAATTTAGGAGCAGGTCAAACCGTCGGTGGGTCCGCGTCCTCCTCGTCTCACCAGCCGTCACGAGCTGGTGTCAGTTACAGGGGTGCGGGGGGCGGGACGGTAACTCGAGGCGGGAATCTGGTAAAAATGTGGTCACGGGCGCGCGTGGAAACACCTCCCAAGCACAGAATAATTCAGCATCCGCCGGCGCCTGCTGCTGCATCCTCGCTCTAATGGACCGATACTGCTCGTCAATATTGAACACAGCGCTGGGACCGCTCCGGTCCCCCAGAGTGCATGGCGATGGATGCGTTGCCATGAACACTTATTTTTTTTATTCGCAGGAGAACTGCGTTCTCGATGTGTGAGAGTCAAATTGGCGAACAATCCGACGGTGAAAGTGCTGATATCAGAACAAAAATGCGCTTAGAGGACCGGTGATAACAATTTTCTAGAGGGCATTTATCTATGTCTGGGAGCAAAATTACGATTTAGTTCAAGTGGCACTACAAGTTGAAAAATCAGAAATTCAGTTTCAGTAACACCACTAAGATGCCAATTTTATTAGATTTTTCTTACTTCATTTCTTTAGTTAGTTCAAAGCACCCTAGCTACATGAATACTATCTCAAGAGAGCGAAAAGATGGGACAATTCATTATGGACTTTAGAAAACGTGGAATTTATGTTCCCTCACAAGACTCCCTGCGTACTGAACACCATATTAAGAAAGAAGGGGAAGAAAAGATGAAGAATAATCAGCGAAGAAGGCACGAAAATGGTGAGTAGTCGTAGTAGTAGTTAGAATGGTAGCGCTTTAATAACTCTGACTATTTCGCACCAAAAGAGAAGATGATAAGTATGGGCTTAGGAGATCGGTGAATCTGTGCACAAGGTGTGTTCCCACACAAGATCCCCAGCGCAGACGAAGAGCAAGTTAAGAAGGAAGGTGAAGAAAAGATAAGGAATCATCAGTGAAGAAAGCATGAAAATTGGAAGAATCAAAGTGAGCATGAAAGATAGAAGCTCCGAAGGCCTAGCTAAAGCTGAGGTAACCTAAAAATGTCCTCCTAAGGATGGTATTCACCATAGGATAAGATAGACAACCCTTACTGACCTAACTCTATTCCCTATGGACTAGACAATGCCTCCTGAGGGGACGAAAATGGACAGAACTCAAGAGGGCACGAAAGCCTCGCAGGCCTAGTTATAACTGAGGTAACCTAACGGTGCCCCTCTGGGGACGCCGCTCCCCATAGCATAAGGTAGGTTAACATAACCAACCTAATCGTATTGCCTATGACCTATCTTATACCTCCCGAGGGGACTAGAATGACAAATTATAGATTTAGTTCATCGGGCACCTTAATTGTAAAGAATATTTTTTCTTAGTGTGCATATCTAAAACATACTACTTCCAAAATTTAGCTTTAGCATTCTTGTTGCCAGAATGTACACAGCCATATGTACTAAAATTTTTTGGACGAGAGAAATTTTAGTCGATATGCTAAATTGGACGACAGCATTTTGAATCCGTACGATCTTACCATCTTACCGGGATGTACGCTGATTATTAAAGGGTTACTGAGTACTACTTTTGACAAAGGAAAATTAAAACCCAAAATTGTCCACTGAGTCCAGGTGAACAAGTGGGTGCTGGTTCGACAGGGGGTAACCACAACTTCATCCTGTCATCAACATTGACTCGTTTGAAAAACCAATGTGTTGTACGCCTACTTGGCCAGAATAAACTTTTTTCCCTTTTCCTCGACCAGAAATATCACCGCACTGCGCGAAGAAATACGACACAAAACGAATCTGGTTTGAAATGCAAGGATAATTTAGGGGTACTAGTGGTGAAAGAGATGCATCAAGGAATCGAGTTAACGACTCCTAAATGAGTACTCTCGGGTATCCAATGCAGGGACCTGAAGGCGCCTTAAGCATGGGCCAAAAGAAATACTTATCACTGCGTATTTACTCATAATCCAATGATACATCCAATGAATTCAATCATAATACAGTGATATATTTCACGTTATACAATGATATGCACTCAGCATTGACTTATAATATAATGATACAATCAATCCAATTATAATAGTGATATTACATGACACAATGATAAACACTGAATGTTAATAAGTAATCAGGAAATTCACAGCACTGCAGGTCGGAAAGGTGGTTGAATTTAAAACACGAACATAAAAATGTATACTAGCTGCAGTGTGTACCAATGTTGAATGATAATCAAAATGATTACTTCTTCAAATGTTAAAGAAACAACAGTAATTATTCTAATAATAAAGGATAGAACATTTATAACACCAATTTTTCAAGCATACGCATGAAGATTAGTATGAATATGAATTTTTATAAATGAGGAATAAATACGATACATAAATTGTAGTCTCTTCAAAAAGAAGAAATTATTCAAAAATAACCATTGCGACTCGTATAAAGATTCACTGCACTTGATATACCACCGTTTGTATTACATTCGAGCAGAGTGTCGCAAAAATGAGCTACCACGTACAGTTTTTAATCGTTCTCCAAGTGTTTATTAAATGTCAAATCATTTGGAACGACGTCAACATATTTACATGCTACTTAGACTTATGATATATAATACACTATTTAATAGTACGATGCTTGTTATAAATCAGTCCTTGAATAAACACCCTCTATGTTTATTGATACAGAGTTGGTATAAATGGATAGTACGCGCCGTATCTGCAGAAGATACAAGAATTTACTCGATACCCTCAGAGACTTGGCGTCCACATAGCGCGACTTTTCATTCTCTCTCTCTCTCTCGTGTTGGGGAAACAGACACAAAATCTCGCTAAAATCCGTGCTTATTTTAGCGGAGGGCTTTAATGAGGGCGCGCGTTACGGAGCCGCTGCATTGTGACACGCCTGTAAAATTTTGATGACCGTTTCCGGCGCGGCCTGCACTGATTTTGTGAGGGACGCCCTGCATACGACATGAGTGCAGGTGCGGCATCGAGGCGTCGTGTGACATGGCACGGTCTGGCGCATGACGCTCCTTGCATGCTGCATGCACGCCATGCTTCACTGGCACTCCGTTCATTCTGAGCGCCGGTCCATGGCTTGTCTGTATAACGTCTGCACGGATTAATGTACGTGTACTTGTCACGGTGGCTATGCCCAGCTCGATGTGGTGTCTGGGTAGGTTCTCTGAATTCCTGGTCGTCGCGGAGTACTCGACAGGTTTGGGGTCCTGTACATTGTTTAAGGTGTCTACTTGCATGTGACCCGCTGTGTATGTACAGAGAGGAGTCCAAAAAGTGTACTCGCTGTCTCTTATTCAGTAATTTTGAAACAAAAAGCTTACACTTGTGATCTCGGTCGAGAAGGTAGCGTAACTGTTAAATCTGCCAGGGGTAGGTCGAGCTTGCTGGCAATTTGCGCGTTTTCTTCGTTTTGAAATGATTGAATTAGAAAAAGTGAGTACACTTTTCTGAACCATCTCTATCACCGATTTTCATAATGCGGTTTCCTTCCGTCTCGCTAATGCCGTCTACCTGCATCCTAATTCCTCTCCTCTTCCTTCCTCCTTCTTTTTTCTTGCTTCTTCCCCCTCGCTTCTTCCTCCTTTGCGTTCTCTTTCTCCATGTAGGTCCAGTACGCCTGAGGTGTCCAGTAGATCAGGCAAAATAGCTCATACTCGCACACCACATAAAAACCGGTAGACTACAAATGTGCGCAGTATATTAAAATGCGTTTGAGGGAGAGTGCAGGGAAATTCCTATAAGACAGTTACAAGGGCACGAAGCAAGTTTTCGAGAACTTCAGCCTCACACGCTTACTAAAGAAAATGAGTTCCAACATTCCTACAAGGGTGCACACCAGTGCGGCCCAGGTCCGGGTTCCAGCACATCTTCCGAGACATCCGATTCGCACAGTCACCCCAGAATGCTGACAAAGACCAGCCTGAAAATTGTAAATGGGAGGCTGTGAGTGTCGGGCCGTGGAGCAGAAGACGTGCCGGGTTGTCAGGGTGAGAAAAGGATCTAGGGTCCCTCTGAATATTGGAGACACAGCAACGACCTGGTGGCAGTGAGACGCAGGTACGGTACAGGCTGCCCTGCAAAACTCGCTTTATTCTAAGGAATTTTGCTTTTGGTAAATTTATCTTTCAGATGCTGTTGAGTGTGTCGCTAAAATTGAGTAGTTTCCAAATATTCCCGCTGAAGATCTATTATTACATTTTAATCCGCCACGCCCTGGTGTGACTTAATTCTCACGTAAATTTGGCTTCCGCGTTATTTTAGCACTGCCTTAAAGAAGTCTAATTCACCTTACAACATCTGGTCACGAATGGTACGCATAAAGTACCTGTTGCTGTAAACCCGTTCAGGTTTCTTTACCCAAACATCCATTCAAACACGTAAACACCAATAAAAAAAAAAAATGCTTACACTTAAACATGAATTCCTTTCGTGAGGGGCTGCCAGCTGCTCAGTCGAACTGATTTTTAAGAAAGAATGTAAAAGATAGATGAGAGTGGGCAGCGCTTCGAACGGTTTACACTTCATTGATCGGTCTTTGAACTACCGCGTCCCCTGACGCAAATTATGGAGTTAACCGACAAAATTTTGCAGTAAATTAAAGACGTTCTTACGAGGGCAAGTTGGAAACGATTTGGGAGAAATCTGACATTGATATTTCTCAAGGGAACTTTTCCAGGGAATTTCAAAGAAAAATTTTAAAACAAAAATTTTAGATCACCAGGGGAGGTTGGCTGGTCGGTCATTTACGTAGAACACCAGCATGAGACTGTCTAAAATTTTGCAATGCGGCGCCCGAAAATAAAATAAAATAAAATGATATAAAACCGCGAGGCGGCTCCATCGCGAAAACCTGCCAAAAGAACAAATCAGGGGAGGACGTTCCCTTGCTCAATAGCACGTCCAAAAATGAAGAACTAATGCAGACCGTTCCCCCCGTAACGTATCTGCAAATTATCTGACAAAAAGCTCACCCAGATTAAAGCCAATGTATAAGTCTCCGTAAATTGCGGTTCCAGATCGAGTCTCTTAAAAGGCTGTAGTCGGTATCGCTTTCTGTCGGCCTCCCAGTTTTATCTGGGCCAATTTATGGGAGCTGGAGAGCAAAATCGCCGGACTCCAGAAACTTGCAGAGCTCACCAGCCAGAATGAAAAACTAATGATAGCGACGGAGCCCGAACGGCGACCGCTCGCTTCCAGACTCGACGAAATTAGCGAAGAAAACTGGGGCACTGGCGTGGAGTAGAGCGGTGGTTCTCAAACTGGGGCACTGGCATGGAGTAGAGCGGTGGTTTTCAAACTGGGGCACAGGCACAGAGTAAAGCGGTGAGTTCAGACTGGAGCCCAGGCACAGAGTAGAGCGGTGGTTCTCAAACTGGGGCACAGGCACAGAGTAGAGCGGTGGAGCCCAGACTAAGGCCCGCGGCCCTCTCACGGACCACAGAGAGGTTTCAGGAGGACCGCGGAGGGGCTGCCAAATCCCACTGGCAATTGCCACTTCCCATGGGGTCACATAACAATTTTCATCCCGTACGCTGTGTGCAAGCCTGAATCATGTGGTCATTATGTGCATGAGAACGGCTGCGGCCTGTATGTGTAGGCCCCCCCCCCCAAGCCGCGGACTACATAACCAATTTTGAACATTTTTTAACTGTCTCCATGCCCGTACGTACAGTCCCTACCGCTGCTCGCGACTTTACAGAGGTTGTATATCGCAGGCACAGCTTGAGCGTAGAAGTAAAAAAAATTGAACGACTGAATATGGGTACGAACCGTTTACCCACATGAGTAACGCTTCATGCAGGAACGCTTCACATTCATTCCCATATATTGAAAGGTGAGTTTAAGGGCACGTTTTTGATGGAGCTACACATACTACACATACTTCCTACACATACTTGGAATACATTTATCTGTTTTCTGCCTAAACCTCGAACTCTTCAAAACCCCCAAATAGACCGCCGCGCAAAATATCTCACAAAGAGGAGGGAGAACCCCGAAAGTAAAGGGCCATCGGACCCCTCCAGTCAACATGTCCTCGGTGCGACAGGCAGAGCTGCAGCAGATCGTTCTGCGGTCCATCGCCACGGAACTGATAAGAAACATCGCACAGCAGTCCAACTCGAGCGTAATTAAGACTCCTCAGCTTCACGAAGTGCCTCCACGCTCAGACAAGGAAAGCTTTACGTAATGATTCCCCAATTCTTCTCGCGAGTTGCTCGACCAATCCGAACAAATTCGATGCCACCAAGAGAATTAGTTTCGGTGATCCATTGCTCGATCATTGTTTTCATTGAAAAGCATTTAAGTTGTAGTTTTCTTGTTATGATTGTTGTGTAAGGTTGAAGATCTTGTAGTAAGTGTGCCATCAACGAAGAGGTACATTTGTGCCAAGTATCAACAGCTAATAATAACAATTGACCCTGGAGTGCCAAGTATCAACAGCTAATAATAACAATTGACCCTGGAGTGCCAAGTACCAACAGCCAATGATAACAATTGACCCTGGAGTGCCAAGTACCAACAGCCAATAATAACAATTGACCCTGGAATGCCAAGTACCAACAGCCAATGATAACAATTGACCCTGGAGTTCAGGGCGCATCAGTAATAGCAGCAGTGGTATAGATTGGAGCGCCTCAGTCACCCTCACTGCGTCACACCAAAAGAGCGGGAGTCATTTAGTATGGGCTGTAGAAACAGGAAATGTATGCACAAGGCATGTTCCCACACAGGATCCCCTGCGCATGAAAATAGCAAGAAAAGAATGAAATAGAATAGAAGACAAAGAAGAGATAGAAAAAAAAATGTAAATTAATTATAATTAAAAGAAGCAAAGTGGACTCGAATGACATAAGTCCCGAAGGCTTTTCTATAGCTGAGGGGGCAACCTACCTGGGCATATGAATAGTTCTCCAAAGCTGTACAGAATTCGGTGAGCTTAACTTCTTGGTAGAAACGATGCCGAGACAGAGTTGTACCTGTTCAAGTCAAACGGTTAAACGTAGCTAAACACAAGGAGGCCCACAGGCAACTGACCCCTTTAATTGGGATGTCGTATTTCGGTGAGATACCGTATTTTAATGGGACACCGTATTTTAATGGGACACCGTATTTTAATGGGACACCGTATTTTAATAAGACACCGTATTTTAATAAGACACCGTATTTTAATAAGACACCGTATTTTAATAAGACACCGTATTTTAAT
>VOMN01007525.1:0-21191 GCA_014899125.1 Orchestia grillus
GAGTGCGAAGGGGGTTGCGAAGGGGGTTACGAAAGAGATTGCGAGAGGGGTTGCGAGAGGGGTTGCGAGAGGGGTCAACACCCGAGGAAAACGTTGCCTGATTCTGGCGGTCGTGGTGTAGTCCTTGGACAGGACTATGAATTAACTCTCAACTACGCTCTGTGTAGCGCCGGGTGCAGTTGCTTAAAATGATTTAGTTGCTTTGCCTTAATTCTCCNAAATACCAAATAAATCGCACCGTAATGGACCAAAGTCATTTCCGCTCAGTTTGGCCGCCGGCATCCTCGCTTTCCATCGATTTGTTGGATATTAAATTTTGAGTTCAGGAACGCAGCCTCATGCCGTCGCTGCAGTGAACCTCTGTTGAATTCTGCGCGGAGGCTTGAAAGTCGCAGACACTGTTCCTGCTTCCCTCCATTACCTGCTTCTTTGACAGACGGCGTGTCACGCAGGTGCGACAGACCGGACGGCGCGAGGGCAGAGTACGGGCAACGCGCGGTATTTCTGCCCTCACTCACCACAAAGTTTCGTGCAGCAGTCACCACCAAACACATGCACACAAGTCCCGGGCAGCAGTCACCACATAGGCACACTAATCCCGTGCAGCAGTCACAACACAGACACACAACTAGCGCAGAATAGAAGCGGTCAGAGGACGCCATCAGGGGCATTAGGACAAGCAGTGTATGGGGCGACGAATGTAAGCGAAGCGGTGCTGCCTGACTTTTCGGTCCCATGGTTGTGGGGAACAGCAACACCTCACCGTGGATATGTCTGGTGCACTACCTGTAGTACCACTTCACCATGGTTGTTGAACCAGGGGTAGGGGGGGAGGGCGGCATGGTCTTCAAGGAGGAATGTGTTGACGAAGCTTTTCTCAACTAGGTATCATTGCCGACGAGGTGTAAATTAGGTATCATTCTCTACAGGTTGTAAGTTGGGTGTCTCACTTTTTTGCAGTTCGCTTAAATCTTGCTGCATTGAATTTTCAAATGACTGCAGCTTTTTCTTCCGTGAGTTATGTTTTTTTCTCAATCGACTAATTGTGCAAGTCAATAGACAATGCCGAAACACTCATGGTGATAAAAAAATATTGAATTATGAAGCAATAGTTATCATTGAAATTATAATGAATTTCCTGAAGCTTGAATTTCCCACATAAACACTGAAGAGCAGATTATTTGAATTTTTTAATGCGGAAAGCATCGACTCCCTAAAACAGGGAAAAATTTTCTCCAGGTATGGCGTTCATTTCGTTTTAAAACTGTGCCCTGCAGCGCCGACAGTTGAAACTCAAAAGACTCAAGCCATTAAAAGTTGATTGTTTTTTGAAACGCGTACTCGATATCAGCTGACTGGCAGTCGTGCAGCCAAAACACACCCGTAAGGCTGCTGTAAATTGTGGAGGCCATCGGACCATCAGCAGCCCCATCGGCACCTGCAATGCCCTCAAGGCTTTCACGGTAAAAATACAGGCGAAACCATCAGGGCCTTTAGCCTGGTGTGTGCATTGTTTCGATAAAATTCGGAGCGGACTTAGGAAGCAGTTAGTCAGCAAGGGACCGTGTAAACAGTCCGGGCTCCAGCGGGGCCGTCCAGAACAATGCTGGAGTGGCGAAGGGGAAAATTCTTTCCCAAAAAACCTGGCACGCAAACAAATGCTTAAGAAGAGAAGGAGGGCCTCAATTTCCTTATCCCAAAAAGTAAACGCCTCAAAAAAAGTCACGGGCCGATCTGGTGCTTAAGTAAACATCGATTGCAGCTTCATGAATTTTAATGAGGCGAGTCAGGAGCCGTCGCCCCCACCGATAGCGAACGTGATCTCTTTTTGCAGAACTGTTCTTGAAAGCAACAGAGCTGACGGTGTTTCTTTCTTACGAATGAAGCCGCTTCAAAAGAACCCATGCAAAGCACCCCCCAAAATATTCTCCGATTAAAATGAAACTAGAACGATAATGCCGCGATTAACGCTGAGTCTGGTCTGCGGACACAAACGACGTGAGGTTTCTGAGGGTACTTCTTGACAGAGAGCGGAAGATTTACCACGACATAGCGGCATGGACCGAGCTGCAGTAGACGACTGACACACCATAGCAGCTTGGACCGAGCTGCAGTAGACGACTGACACACCATAGCGGCTTGGACCGAGCTGCAGTAGACGACTGACACACCATAGCAGCTTGAACCGAGCTGCAGTAGACGACTGACACAACATAGCGGCTTGGACCGAGCTGCAGCAGACGACTGACACACCATAGCAGCTTGGACCGAGCTGCAGCACACGACTGACACACCATAGCAGCTTGGACCGAGCTGCAGCAGACGACTGACACAACTCCCGCAGCGCCTCATTACTGAGTTGGCGCACCTCGATGGGCTCCGAAGCCTGACGTAATTTCCCTGAAGTTTCTGCCAAATGTCGGGGCTTTTGTCAACTTTTGAAATGATGTTTCAAGAAACATAAGTTTACCGAAACACTTGTCGTCGTACGTCGACGGTTGATGATGAAGAACGGCCACGAAATGGTCTGCTATTGCTTTTGGAATTATTTCACCAATGACTAGCACAATACAAGTCGTTCAAGCCAGAGCACGTTTTAGTTTCGAGACTTACGAGTATGCTTCACTTTGCCGAAATGGAAACGATCCTAGCCGGCTTCAAAATTTCCGGAAAATAAATCTACTAAATGAATTTAAAATCATGCATTGCTACAGAAAGCCTCTGTTATGGTGACCACTTGTTATTAAATACGTACGCATCCGTGACAGACAAAAAGATGCTAGTTTAAAACACCCCCTAGTATGAAGACTAGCATCAGGTACGCACCTGGTTGCCTAGCACTAGACTGCAGAGTCGAGCTGCCGGCATCGCGGCGGGCGCTAATGCAGCGACTTGGCACTTGTTACAAGCGCTCTTTTCCAAATGCAAGCGCGAGTCTTGCAGCGCTTCCGTTTTAATCAACAGGGCCCATTGCTCATCAGACTCTATGAAATTACTGCTTAATTAAGGACATTTTCAAGGATGTTTACTCGTTTTGACAGACAGAAGCTCATTTCTCCTCCAAAGAAGTTATTTTCAGTTCTGAATTTCGATTCGAGCTTGGGGTATTTTCAGCGTTTGGTCTCGCGGGAAATTGCACGGGTTTTTACTACCTATATTTGTGTAGTCTAGTGGCTGCTCTTGAGTCCCCAGGAGTGGGATAATGCTGCTTAACAAACTGCTAGGAGCACATACCGTAGGAATTTTACGAGTATGTATAGAGTGCTGTGCGTGAGGGCTAACGTCTTTAGGAATATAGGTGTACACAAAACAGAAAAGGAAGGTATTTAAGACCCTTCGTCTTTGCTACCCCTAAACGGATGCGTCAGAGAAGCCAAAAACAACCACAAACTCCAGCCAGCCAATTAATGACTAATCTCGTCTCGTCAAATAAAACCTCAGAATCGTAGACTATCCTTAATTAGAAACAAAATGTATTCAGAAATTGTCGACAGAAAACGTCGACTATGTTGAGGATTATAAAATATATTCCAGTATACAGGACCTAAAGGTCTTATTCCTGCAATACAAGGATGTGACAGAATAGTGATACAACAGTCATATAATTAATTAATTAATTAAGAGTTTATCATACATCAAATCACTTGTTTTCAATGTTTTTACTTGACAATATTGACTAGTTTATTTTCGTCTCACTACTACTACACTTGAATGATACTTAAAAAATATGTAATAGTTAATCATAACGACACCCTGCAGTCATTTGAAACTTCAATGCAACAAGTTTTAAGCGAACTGCAAAAACGTGAGACGCCCAACTCACGACCTGTTGAGAATGATACCCAATTTACGGCACATCGGCAATGATACCTAATTTACACCTCGTCGACAATGATACCCAACTCACAACACGTCGGTAACGATACCTAACTCACAACACGTCGGTAACGATACCTAACTCACAACACTTCGGTAACTATATCTAACTCACAACACTTCGGTAACGATATCTAACTCACAACACGTCGGTAATGATACCTAACTCACAACACGTCGGTACTGATACCTAACTCACAACACGGCGGTACTGATACCTAACTTACAACACGTCGGTAACGATACCTAACTCACAACACGTCGGTACTGATACCTAACTCACAACACGTCGGTAACGACACCTAACTCACAACACATCGGTACTGATACCTAGCTTACAACACGTCGGCAATGATACCTAATTTATACCATGTCGGGAATAATACATAAATCACAACACTTCAGCAATAATACCTACTTTACAAGACGTCGGTAATAATACCTAATTTACTCTACGTTGACAATGACGCTGTCTGCTGTATACAGGAAGCTGCTACATGTATTTGGATGCCATTATACTGCACTTACATATGTTATCAGATTTGCATGAGCGCATAACGTTTGATTTGGAATCGTAACTACTGAACGAAAGAAAAATCTCGCTTGAATTATACAATAAATTCGGAAATTATGTAACCAGTCGAATTCGATCTGCAAAACATAATTACTGTCATAAATAATCCTCCCATCTAAAAAGTGACGATGGAAAAATGTGGAGCAATTGAATTTAATACAGATTAAATATAGAAAAAAAAACAATGGCAAGATTTGTGAAAAATGATATTTATAACCACTGTGAAAAAGATGTCACAGATATGTTCAACAACCGTTTGGTAAACATAGGTAAAAAGATTGTTTAGAGCGTTCAAAATGACCCGAACTCACATGATCTCCTGCATTATCTCACTGACTTAAATATAAGTCATTTTTTATCTTCACACCAGCATCGAACACTGCTGTGATAACAATGCTTCAAAAACAAGTCAAATAGAATACAAACATTCCCCGTAAAAGTATCACAATCCATTTTTGATTTAATTTTGTTCATCGGATCCATCAACCTTTTTCCACTGGAAACTTCCCGACCACTCCGGAAATTGCAAGAGTAACTCCAATTTTTTTAAGAACGATGATAAACAGCGCAATAATAATTATTGACCAATCTTTGTCCATCTGATTTTCAGTAAGATATTTGAAAAATAGTGCACAAAATATTGTAGGCATATCTTAAACGAAACTCTTATGTATAACAAACAATTTGCTTTCGGTCGCAAAGGTCAACAACTTAAGCTATTTTGAATCATCTGCAGTACCTATATTGAAACATCGACGATGGTTTTCTCTCATTCTCTGTCTTTTTAAATTTCAAGAGGATTTTATTCTGTAGATCACATGAACTTTCTACCCAAATTAAATCAATGTGGAATAATTGGAACTCCTCATCCGTGGTGCAATGTTTATCTCTCAAACAGTAAACATTCCGTCGCCTTCAGAGACGCAAAATCAGAAATGCTGCATGTGACCCATGGAGTGCCACAAGACTCAGTATTGGGACCCTTGCTGTTTTTAATTTTCATGAATGAGTTGCAAATTGCACTTCCTGTTTTAATTTTATACTTTTTGTAGATGACGGTACCCATTCACCAAGAACCTTCCCAAACAATATAAAAAATCAACTGATCAAATTAATCAAGAACTAGGAAAAGTCCATGGGGTTGAAGCTAATAAAATCGGTGTCAATATTGGTGAAACACAGTACATTCTTTTCTCGTACAGAAAAAATTCAGTTCTCGCAAATATCGATGGGAAATGGTTTACTTGAGCAAATTGGTCACTAAAAGTTTCTGGGAATAATCCTTGACAAGCATTTGTCTTTCAGTCAATATACATCGTTCATATGAGAAAAACTTTCGAAATCGATCGTTGTCCTCCATAAAGTAAAAAGTATACACCCAACCCATGCAACGAAACCCTATACCACTCATTTAATCACCCATTTCGTCAACATGAAATTGAAGTAGTTATGGGACAGAAACGAACAAAGTTTTTACTCTACAAAAAAACATATGAGCCATCACACTCCTGAACTACAATGATCACATTAACGACTCTTTTAATTGCTTGGGAATTCTGAAAATGCCCGGTCATCATGAATTTTCTCTAAGAAATTTCATGTTTAAAACCATTGGAACAAGTAGTGACCCAAATCCCCATGAAATAATTTCTGCCCAATTCTGTCCTCATGATCATGTCACCAGGATTTGTAATAAGCTAGTACTTCCCTATTACTCACGCGTTAAATCCCATCATTGCATTTTCTTTGAAAGCACTAAATTTTGGAATTCAATTCCTTTGAATAGGCATCAAAATACCTTGTTTAAATCATATAAGGCTAATCATAAGGCTTACTATCTCTCGCTGTGTTGAATGAATATACGCACGTCTGTGTACGTCGACCTATGAGGATATATATTCAAATATGCAAATATGTGTACTTGTATGTGTAGTCCTTTCCTCCAATTGCTAGCTCGTACCATTTTTATATACCCTAATTTGTAATTTGAAGCTACTCATTCAGGTACTGCAACTTACTGAGTTATGCGTAACTAAAGCATTTTTAATATCAAATATTAATGTTGAGTAATATAAAAATCCTCATTTCAATATAGGTTGCCCTAGAAGCCTTGTAGCTTATGTTGGCCCACAAGTAACTTCTCTCTTGATCCGTTTTTTTTTGTCATTTCTCAATTGATTGGAAAACTGATATAAATTACTTGTAGTAAATAGATATTTAAAATAATTCAAATGTATCGGTTCTAGCTGTCCTTTTATAATTCAGTGCTTAATATTTCAAATTTCAATTGCGTATGGCTTCAGTTTTGACGTCATTAGGAGGTCTCATACATATCTTACTTTGAATTTCTTCTAATTATCAACGGTCTTTGAAATTGATGCAAAGTTGAAGATGTTAACATGTAAAAAAGACTTGACATCATAACGCGTGAAATGAGTTCTCAGTTCCCAGTTTCATATAGTTCACATGTCTCTATTTTCAGTTTCATTGTATATTTTGTCTTCGTCTGCTGCACGCTGCAAACCTTTCGAAGGAATGCTTTCGCGTTTCATTTCGTACGTTCAGTTGGTTTCAGAGAGCGAAGTTAAAAAAAATTATATTAATTTTTCATCGTAGTTTTTGACACTCAATACTCAACATATCTCAAGCTGTGAAGTTTAACAACGATAATGTTCATTTTCATGGCTTTTTTTACTGAAGCCTTCAGTGAGTGACCCAAAGTTTTAAATAATGAACACGATCGTGGCGTGTGGAATGCTGAAGCATGACGTCATGCACAGCTTCAGTGGGGTCACCGTTGCAAAGAAAAAGTGTTTGGATCTCAATCAAACTTTCGTCTGGAAAATAAACGAAATCATTGATATTGGTACGAAAGGGAAGTCCTTTGTTATCCAATTTCAATAGAAATACAACGTTCAGAATGCACTCATCCTAAATGAGCTTGTTTAGAGTACGCTTTTGACAAGCCTATGTGTAGCAAATGAACTTAAATTTGCAGGAAATGAAGTTCTATTTGTTCGAAGTGTTGCATACGAAACCCACTTTGTGCCCATTGATTTTCGTACGCTACAAATTCAATCTCATATTCTACAAATAGACTTGGAACAAGAAGAGAAGCGCTTCTCATTTTGCAGTTGGAAAAGCGCGGGGTAAAATTCCATTCACTGTTTTCAGAAATTGATTGAGTTGTATCATTAAGGGAGAAATTAATGAACGAGGGAGAGTGCAAAAACTTCATCAATTACTTAATGCTAATAAAGCTATGTCTCGCGGAAAGGGGCATACGTTCACAATCATACTCCTGTTGGGAAAAAAATTATGGAAATACTTTCTCTCTTTTACTTGAAAGCATCTGAATGATTTCTAACAACGTGTTTGGACTTTGAAACAAGAAAATCCTTGCTTTTTCTGCTCATTTTTTAAGCAAACAAGACGCGTACGCTCAGTGATATCGTAACATATTTCCCCTCTAGTCTCCCGTATTGTAATTGAGATGAGGCTAGTGTGACTGAAATACAATAACTTTATTGCACTGAGCAATTATGCGCGAATGAAATTCATTAAGGCTGTGTGGCACAAAAGTTTGCGACATACGTCATTTTTTACGAGATTTGCGACGGTGTACATGATCAGTAATTCCTTATGCAAGTTGTTCAACTGCCCGAAATGTAGAAAAAAATCCTTCAAAATTAGAGGATATTGAAAACATTTTTGGAATATAGATATCATTTATTAGTCATCTTACAACACCACACTTTTATGATACAATAACGGCCATCAGTACATACCTGTACACATTTCAAGATAAATAATGTACATATTAATCCTCCCGCAGCCCTGGAGGTAGTATTTATGTGAGAGGAGAATATAACATAATAACATCTTGGGAAAAGGGTCCTCGATTCTCTCGTGATTTGCTGTTGCTTGGCAGAAGCGCTTGACCTACTTGTGTCTACCCTCCAACTTTACTGATAAACGTTTTTTCGATACGAAGGACCGAGCCTCACCACCGAGCCTCACCTCCAAGCCTCACCTCCAAGCCTCACCACCGAGCCTCACCACCGGGCCTGACCACCGAGCCTCACCACCGAGCCTCACCACCGAGCCTCACCTCCAAGCCTCACCACCGAGCCTCACCACCAAGCCTCACCACCGAGCCGCACCATCAGCAAGTTTATGGCTGCTTCAGAGCGCTGTCGTTCTCATCAGTCGGTGGCCAAGAAAGCATCTCGCTGTAGTTAGACATGAAATATCTCTCTTTCTTGGCTGCTTGGCCTAATTAAAAGCCCAGCGTAAGGAGTAGTTTATGGTTCAGAAGTTCCAGAAATTATGTTGATGTACTGCTGACTCGGAAGATACAAATTAGCACGAGTGTTCCAATAACTTCTGGAGACTGCTCTCCGTTACAACAAATTCATAAAGTTCAGCGCTGTAAGTTGGTATTTTCAGGTGCAATCTTTCATCTGGTGTCTCACCCAGAGTACACCGAGAGAGATTTATGAAAACGACAGCCTCAACGTCATAAAATAGTCCTCGAGAGTTAGTAGGAAAAACAATTAAACGAGGAAGTTGTGTGAGAGAAAGACACTTCACCAAAAATTAGTGTGAAACTAGGGTCTTAAGCTACGAAATTAATCTGAAATAAAGGTACTAAACACGGAGATATAGGGAAATTCGGACAATGAACCGTATATACGATAAAAAATTACAGAAGTGAGTCGGAAGAATTGTGAGATACTACAGTACCCTGGAGTAGAGAGTGAATAAATGCATTCAAATTATTTATTCCTGTGAAACAATAATTCTGCAAATTTCGTTGATGCACCAATGACCTTTATTTAAGGGATCCGTCAGAGCAGACATTACCATAGCAGTATAAAGTTTCAACTCAATTAACAACGCATAAATGGCTGTCTGGTGGGATAATATTTTGAATAATTTGTAATATTTGGTCACCATTGCACCAGTTCCTTTGCTTATCACCAGCTTTTCATCACGTTTGCGTAGAAGAAAATTTATTTTTAGATAGGATCATTATTTTGAATGAGACTCGGAGTTACACGGCAATTTAAGTTTCTCGCATTTAAATTTTACCGGTGAACAGCCGTTGTATGACAGAAAATCATTGTGAGCTAAAATTTCCGACACAAAATCATTTGGGCAAACAATTCCTGACACAAAATCATTGTGGGTAAACGATTTAAACCACAAAATCATTGCGGGCAGACAATTTCCGTCACAAGATCATTGCGGACAAACAATTTTTGACACAAAATCATTGCAGGCAGATAATTTCCGACACAAAATCATAGTGATCATTCAAATTCCGACAAAAGCTCACTGTATGCAAGCAACTTGCAAGAGAAGATCTGCACAAGATCACTATTCATGGCGTAATGAAGAAACATCGTTTACGAGACGGAGACTGGGACCAGCAGCTCAACCGGTCTGTCCAGTCCACGGCCACTCAGAGGGAGCATTGGTCCGGCTCTCATCGCCAATAAAAATGATTTATGAAAACAAATATTGACTGCTACGACGGCTTTTAAAATTAAGAAGAAATACGTCCATGCAGTCTAATTTCCTAATAGATTAATTGTTCTAGTTTTCTTTTGAGTTCAGAAGAAAAACTAACTTTGCCAAAAAATCCGAATATTTAACCTCACGTTTCCATGCAGTCTGTTTCTGAACAAGTCAATGAAATCTTGAAAAATGAACAATGATGGACGAAATTAACTGTTAACCTGAACTGCAGATACAGTATACATATGATATTTGTTGCTCTGCGACCTGCCCTGTTGTACTTCTGAACGAAAAGCATTTTTTTTTAGAGAGAAGGAACCTCAAAAGTGCTGGCTTATGCATACACGCAAGACATTCATTTGCGAAAAGCTACTTTCTGTAGTATCTTACGCGCTAATCGACCATCTGAAATAATGCTCCGAATTGGCGCGTGGAGGCAGGGTAGGCGCATGGGCAAATTTCCTGCACAGAACTGCACCGGAAATCGACGCCGATAAGGTCACGGCAGTTCATATTCTAGCTGCCTTGAACTTCATTTTTTGTTGAGGCAAAGCCTGCACGGCAGCGCTCGAGGTAAACAAAGCACCGCGAGCATCTTCGGCAAGATGAAGGATGGACTCACTTTGAGTGATGATCGGTTTTGTGAGAACATCGATTCTCCTCTGGAAAACGTGTGCGGTGAGATAGAGCCAATGAAAAATTTTACAGAAGCTTTCGAGATTCATTAGCTACCTGGGAAGACGAAGAGTAATGTGACCGAGGAAGAACTGTTTAAATAGAAGATAGTTTGTCTGGATTTGGTGACATTTTTTAAGTATAATGCATTATTTTAAAGGTCAAAGAGTATATGTATGCTAAGTCATTACTGAAATAGAAGGATTCTATAGCTCAATTGAGCTGTGTGATTCGCTGAACACTATAATTCAATTTGAAACATAAATAAATAAATTTATACATAAAGAATAGCTTCTATTGTACATTAGAAACATTAGCCTTAAATAATGATGGTAAAACGCTTGATCTCAGTGTTTTGATTCTTTAACTTGAACATCTTCAACCTTGATGGTCGGGAGGCCTGAGTATCCACTTCAACAAGCTTGTAACTTGGTAAATGATAATTAACGGGTGTTGATTTCTTGGTGTTTAATGGGTGTTGATTTCTTGGTCTTTATTGGGTGTTGATTGATTTTATGTTAGCTACTTTCTAACATGGACTGCATGGATCTTGGATATTCATAACTTATGCTCTCAGAATACGCTGCCAACAATAATACCCCCCTGACGTGATCAGTAGCGCACGCTTTGCTCATATAGGTACGTTTTCGAGTCAGTGTCTAACACTGAGGAACCTGCAATGAAATTCCAAGAGGAATAATATATCAGAAGTTGACTACGCAGTTTTTTGGCAACGTCCGAGAACAAAAAAATGAAACACGGCCGAACCATCAATCAAGCCAGAATTAATGCATCATCAAGAGCCAATGGCTAAAAAATTGAAGTGTCCTTCTCTCATTCGTATATGTGCTTCATTTTTAAGAAGCGGCTTTGAACTCTCCGCAGATCCTAGGGGCTTTTTTGAACAGACCTCAGAATACATTTTAACCCTCCACTGATAACCTCGGGTCTCTCATGCCCCAAAGTTCGCCTTCTATTTTTTCCTATGGATGTAGGACAAGAAGTCTCTCCTTTACGTAGCCGTAAATTAAGGGTTACCATTCCAGGGTTAAGACAGGATGGGGAAAAAAGTGTGAAAAACAAGTCTCGAAGGCGACAACGTATTGGCAAACCATGGTATTGACTCGGCGATAAAGTCTTGCCATTAGTCGGATCCGTTATTTTCTGCTGACACGGTTCACCGACTCTAGTGTTTCAGGAAGAAAGAGAAACAAGAACTGCTGGGCAGAATTCTCTTTGGTAGAATGAAACATTGTTCTGTACTTCTCAGTGATACTGTCTCTGTAACTGGCGCTGTGGTAACGTCTGTATTATTGTACCACCGGTTGTGCCGGTATTAATGGTCAAATGTTATTGTCTACATTAATGGTACCGCGGTAATATCTGTATAATTGGTTTAGTGGTGCTGTCTATATTGCTGGTACTGTGAAACTACTTCTATTACTGATCAATTATTTCTAGTCCAGTGGTACTGCCTGTGTTGATGGTCCAGTGGTCATATTTGTGTTGCTGATCCAGTGGTCATATTTGTGTTGATGGTCCAGTGGTCATATTTGTATTGCTGGTCCAGTGGTTATATCTGTATTGCTGATCCAGCGGTCATATCTGTGTTGCTGCCTAACAACATTACTGGTAATATGGGAGAGACGTTGAACTATTCCAAGTGATACAAGTAATTACTGAGGAATTTTTGGGAATTGAAAAAATTTTTGCTGTTTATGCAAGCGAGATGTGCGAAGACGTTCTTTTGGATTGGAGTCAATTTTAACATACGTGTGTGTTTGAAGAAATCTACCAAATTCATGAACTATTAAGTGAGTATTTAGATTTGGGAAATGCACACTATCTCACTCATTCATGAATTCTCATGCTGACGGTCTCAGGGTTTTATCATCGGCGAGCTGCTGGTTGGAATCGTCGGAGGTGAACGACACAGGGATACTCACTCTCCCTCTCTTTCTCTCTCTCTTTCTTTTCTTTTTTCTCTCAGGGACGACCTAACCTTCCGAACGAAGTTTATTTTCTGAATTAGACAGGATTGGTCTAATTACAGTGTTCCAATAATGGTCGCTGGAATTGTTGTAGGTTCAATTGTTTACTATTTCTGTTCTATATGTATGAAATCTTATTCGGCTAAAGGTACATAACAGTGAACACTTATGATCATTAGCATCGACATTCGTTTTGTTTATTTATTTAGGAGCGACTAGGTTGCATTACACCAGCTTACGGAGGCCCGGAATTGTTACTCCAGCTCCAGGAAGTGTATTAGGCGCCCGTAAAGGCTTGGACATCAACCGTGAGACCTAATTTCAAAATCATGCACCAAACGTCACCAGGAGCATCCGTTTTAAAGGCCCCTGCTGTGCAGCGATGCATGGATCCAGCGAGCGGCTCTGCCAGCATTGCAGCTAAATTTGGCAGGATCACAGTCCTTGGCAGCCCATCAATGCTGTCCCTGATGGGTGACGTGATGCAGAGCCCCAGGTACTGGCGCACAAATACAGCTCTTCTCGCAGTCCTAAGAAGATCATTTAGAGCGGCCGGATACTTCACTGCAGGCCTTTGATGTTAAGAGCGTGGGAAGCGGCGCAAGTCGGAAAAGGACGTGAAAAGACATTGAAACTGCGCGAGTCGGAAAGGGACGTGAAAGACGTTGAAACTGCGCGAGTCGGAAAGGGACGTGAAAAGACGTTGAAACTGATCGAATCGGAAAGGGACGTAAATTGATGCTGAACTGCGCGAGTCGAAAAGGGAAAGGATAAGAGAGAGGACGGCTGTGAGTCAGAATGGGACAGGGTAAGGGAGAGGAAGGGTGTGGGCCAGGAAGGGACAGGATAAGAGATAGAACAAGTGTGGGCCAGGAAAGGATAGAGTAGAAGAGGGACACGGTGGAAGTCAAAACGGGAATAGATTAGGAGGTTGAGATGGCATGAACTAGAAAAGGACATCGTTAGAAATTGAAATGGTTTGAACTAGAAAATGGCCTGACAGGAGATTGAAACGGTATGAGCCGTAAGGAACACGATGAGAGAATGAAACGTCGTGAGCCAAAATAAACTGATAAGAGAATGAAACGTCGTGGGCCGAAAGCAACATGATGAGAAAATGAAACGTCATGAGCCAAAAGGAACATGATGAGAGAATGCTTAGGAGGAGATTAGGAAGGCAGGGAAGAGGGTGAGTATGGGCGTAATAAGGCGCTGAGAAGAAGAGGGCATCGCATGTTGACAGTTTCCTGAACGTACCTAGAAATTTTCGGCACTTATTATTCCTTATTTTATTGTTTTATGTGTGAGTGTCAGATCATAAGTTGACGGATCCTTTCCGCTAACATCCTTTGACGGCGATGGCAGTTTTGGCACGGATATAGGGCGGCGAATACAAGTAGAAATCATTTACATATATAAACTGGCGCAGCAGCTGATCTCATCCTGGGCCTCTATTAAATGACTGTTCGTGGCTGGACTGACGGGAATATACAAGAACTTCTGCAAGTTTCAGTCCATTACGTCCTAAGCGGTCCAACTATCGCGCAACAAAGGAGTCGGGTTGGGCTTGAATAAGTAGCCGTAATCGACCAATATCCGCTTCAACAAAAAAGTTTCATACACGTAAGTGCAAATTAGTCATCGTGACCGTCAGAAATGCACACTGAAAAAGATATCCCTCAAATAATTAATAAGAAATCAAGGTTTTTTTCGCATCCTTGTTGAGGAAAAATACAAGATTCAGGAAATAGCTTTGGATAGAATTAAAATCTCTCCGAGTGAGTCATAAAATTTTTCTTGGTTGGTGGATGCATAATGCTGGTAATTTTTGTTAACAAAGTAAACATGTTTATTGTGTCCCTGAGAACATGTACTTATTTGGGGCAATGTATACATACTCGCACAATTGCCTCGCTAGCAACACGAATGACGCCACTACGTCTACAGTTGAATGATCTTAACAAAGAACGATCTTCATCTCTTGTAGTACACTATGAATTGCTTCTCATTTGAAGTGAATTTTGCTAAATTCATTCACGTTTAATTATAAAAGCCGAATGTAGGGATTGAATGGGAATATTTATCCCCAGAGCAAGATATTAAATCCTGCGCGGAAGCCGTGGAACCTCTCGAGAACATTGCTCTTCATGAAGGATAGAATTCATTTCCGGGAATCTACTGCGAAAGGAATGAAAAAAATTAACGCAGTAACTTTGATTCAGCTTCCGAGCACTCGCAAAGCTTTATGTAACGAAAAGCTTGTCCTGCCTCGTTGTCAATCAATGAAAACAGTTTAGTAAACGTTTTTTGTTACAGATTACGAATTTTCTGAGCTTGTTGTATCATATATGTCGAAAAAAGATGTACATATAGATTGAAAAAAAGTTCGTGACGCTTCGGGCGTGGAAATTCGAGTCAGGTAAATTCATGTCAAAAAATCCAGACGACAGCACACATTTGTTCGTGGTATTTGACACAAGATTACAGAGAAGGCGGAGGCAATGCAAGGAAAATTTCTTCCATCTAAACGAAAATTCTCACACATGACTACCCACTTACTGTAGCGGAAATACCAGGGTATACAAAATTTCATAGAAACAAACACATTTTATGAATTAACAGAGCAAGTACAATTGGAAACCGCCAATGATGAAAACAATATACATACCTAGGAGACAGTTCGGCAATAGACCTCTCTACCCCTCTGGGTTGAAGGCAGGGACATTTGTATCTTCCTCCTGACGCTATTACACCGTCTCAAGTTCAGCCAATATTCTCCATGGGCATCGAAAAGGACCGGCAGGAACTCTCCTATTTCGTGTGTGCTTGAGAAATTCAACGTAGGGGTTCGTGGAATATCATTCAGTATGCTTTGTAGAATAATAGGTATATTTTACATACTTATTTCATTGTTTATTTTCTGTTCATAACCGTCTACCTAGCGTTTTGAGCAAAGTAGAAGACAAGTTACCAAGTATGGAAAATACGAACGTCGTATATGAAGTATCCCGTGGGGACTGCCAAAGTGTTCACATAGGGGTAACAGGGGAAAAATGGGGAAGCGAATATGGGAGCACGAACGAGCCAGCAACCATCGAGACAACTTGTCCAAAATTATCCATCACATGAACATGGCCGGACACACCATGCGTTGGGAACAAGTGGCTGTTCTGGACCATCAAAGCAACACAAGGGCCCGGAAGTGTTTAGAATCATTCTACGCGAAGGCATGGGGGAATGTGCCTTCAACCAGTCTTTGGATGTTCCACCCCTATATTTCCCAATAATAAGAAAAATTCTAAATTAAAATGAGCGTCTGTATATGTGATACGAGGTTTGAGGTCAGAGGTCCTGGGATGTAATCTGCTCTTGGGAATTTGATCCGCCCTGAATGAAGAACTACACGACGTTGTTCAAAAGCTTGGTGACTGATAGATAATTATCTCAAAAGAAAACTTGAAATTTAAATTTACTTACTATGCAACCTGAGGTCCTTTCAACTTTCGTTCGTAACCATCTATTTACTCTCTGAAGGAATTAGATTGGAGAAAATTATTGGATTCAAATTCTCTGGTACGTATTCACAATCAGTGAGGTATATGTCAGTAAGTATCAGTGATACTGAAAGTTACAATATTCATATGAGATTTACGTTCATTTTCAGGGGTAAATCCCATTACATTGTTCACTGCAAAAATACCATTCATTATGAAGGAACAAATGTAATAAATCCCATCATTAGTGAGGGCTCGCGCGATTAGTACACATCGTAAAAGAAACATCGACAACAAACTTTTTGCGAGCACAAAAGCAACAGATTCGCTGAAGCTGATCCCTGTTATATTGTTTAGTATACAGCGTTGATGAAGCGTGCGCTGACCTGGCTATTACGCATAATGGTTATTATGACATAAGGCTGGCCTGGCTGATCGGCTATTACGAGTAATGAAATGTTGTTGGTTTTGGCAGACGACTGTGGAGTACGATTTAGGAGAGGGTTGTGTCAAGAAGGGTTGTTAAGCAGGAGAAAGTTAGCTTAGGTTAAATAAGCTTAGTCTGCTAGGTTAGGTTAGGTAAGTTGGGTTCTGTACGATGGGTTAGGTTAGGTTAGGTTCTGTAGGATGGGTTAGGTAAGTTTAAGTTTGGTTAGGTTAGAATGAGTAAAGTTAGGCTCTGTACGATAAGTTAGGATAGCTTGGCTGTCATTTGACTGAGGTCAGGTGATTTGGCCAGGTTAGGTTCGACGAGGTCACGTCACGTTAGTCAGTTTCAAGCGGGAAGTCAGGATTAGATGCCACAGTGTTGGAAGTTTAATTCTAAATGTTCACGGTCAGGGTACAGCCATCAGCCTTTCAAAATTGTAATAATTTTTTTAAATTGAACGAAGCCATATTTTACTGCTGGAAATCATCAGTTATAACAATAATTAATTCCACAAATAGAAGATGAGATCCTCCACACTGAAAAAGTTGCTACCTACGGCGTCGTGTGCGTAGTTCCACGTGACGAAATTAGGAAAAATAATTCACTGTAATCAATTCTGAACAGTTCAACAGAATGACATACCACGTTCACGTGTTTTACCCGCACATGTACCCTGATATACAATTAAAATATCAAACCAAGAATAACCGTGTTCTAATTTGAGTAAGTCGTGACTATGGCAACACTGAGCACGACTTTGACAGCACTAGTTCATTTATTCACAGGTAGTTCATGAAGCTATTCACAAGATATAGTTTTCTTCGGCACCATAGAAAATCTAAGCGAGACATTCGAGGATAATTTGTTGAGGAAATGGCGACACGGATTACAGTTGCTGCAGCGGGCTACACGCCTGCGACGCTCATCTGTGGCAGGTAGGCCAGAGGCCCATCTGCAGGGCGTGCGCCACCGCCGTCAGGAGGAATAGCCACGGGACCCCACGGTCTATTGAGGGACTCCACGCCCCCTGAATGGCAGCTGGGTACTTCTCTGGGGAGAGGAGAGGAAATATATGGATGAGAAATGTGCCGAGGGACATTTCCACGCGGGAGAGATGTACCAAGACGCAGTTTAGAATGAGGAGTTAGTTTGTTTATATTTATGTGTACGAAAAAATCGATCGATTTCGCGAACGAAGAATGTGAGCGATTGGTGATTCCGAATTTCTTTTTGCCCTTCGTTGATCGAGGTGTGCTCATTAAAGATCCCTAATGCCCTCTTCGTTTCATTGATTACTGGGATTATGTGCATCTAATTGTGATAATGAGGGGAAAAGATAAGTGATTGGACCATGAAGGCGAATTATAGGAAATTGATCATCATTACTTTCAAATACTTTCAATATTTTGAACAGTAGGCCTCTGTGGAGTCAAAAATAAATAAGCATTAGCTGTACGAGAGTCACAAACAATGCAACTGATTTGAAATCCTTAATGTAATGTACGCTGTGAAGGATGCCCTTCCAAACAGTGGCAAGTGAATAAGACTGCGAATGATATTGGAATCACGATTTTAAATTGTTGAGTCGCACTCACAGTATGTGTTTGTTGGCGAGAGAATCATCGATGTCAATGAAAGTGTAATTCCACGATGCAGATCGTCTCACAAAAAATCTATTCCTCACTTTAGAACGTCAACAATTCGCCGAATATTGAGCTGGTTTTGGATCACTTGGTCTCCTTACATACATGCTTCAGTCAGCATGCTCTATGCGTGACAGTTTTTCTTCTAACACTGCGTCCCTGGCTGGGTTGGTTAATCGAATGAAAATAAATGTGTGTGAAAAGGTATGATGAAACAGTGTTTGGAAGAGGCAAGATTGCGTTCAAAATATAAGAATAATGGGAGGATGGTAGTGAATCATAGAGATTGACGCAGCCTTGATAGGTAAGACCTCTTTCGCTGTGCGCTCTCGAGGAGCCATGGCACCACTTGGGAGCGTAAAAGTGGGGTGATGGAGGACATCGTCGACGTTGGTGTTTTAGAAATGAATTTTCGGTTCCGGCGTAGTCTCACGACAGCAGCTCTCACTAGTGTATTCCACCACCAGCAGTCGGATGCCTGTCTTTTGCTGCTGTATGAGTGAATGGGCATGAACCTGTTGTACGTAAATGTTTCCCCTTTTTTTCGCTTTGGGTCTGTGAAACCTCGAACACCCTCTTCATGTGAGAGGAAATGGTGTGGACATGTGGCTTGATTACAGGTACTTAATATTAGGCTAATTTCTTATGTTCTAAAGTAAGAGAATCATTTTTATGAGACATGCTGAATAGCGACTCGAGTAAAAAACTTACATAATATGATAAGGCGTTTTTTGTCTTTTCATAATCAATGTATGCTCGTATTTAAATAATCCCTACTCTTTTTGTTCCCGAAATGGGAGGCAGGTCAACATTTTCAGTTTTTCTCCACTGACCGTTGAAATGATGAGAACACAGAAACGTAAAAATTGTAGCAGAATGAAGTTGGAATTTGTTGATGAAAAGCAGACCAAACAGTCTCTTTCATTTTACTTGTTTAAATATCAATGATTTTCTCTTTACTCTACAAAACATCAACTCCAAGGTTGACCGTAAGGAAATATTTCATATTTTATTGAGACATCATTGGAAAAAGTATAAGCATTTTAAAGCATTTAGAATTTTTGATGGAAGTTAAAAGTAGGTTTGGCGAGTAGATTTAGAGTTGAAAAACTAATTCTAAAGAGTTAAAATGAACATCTATCAAATAGACTGATATTAAATGTACATATATTTAACGGTGTCCGGAAGTGACAATGTTTTTGCTAAAAAATGTATGTGAACGCGTGAAACTGAAGTTAATCCCTCTAAAAATATATGAATTTAGGTATACATTAGTGCATATGTGTAAGTATTCTTCTGTATAATTGTACTTTTATCTTTAAATTAGTATCATAAAGTTAATGTGCATAAATATAGGCACACCAACGAATTCGTCCTCCTAGGGGGCTGAAGAATTTTACATATGTGCGTAGTCACTCTGTGTACATGCGCTTGTTCATCACAATTTGTGAGCTCAAAACGGTGCTGTTGTACCTGTTCAGGACATGGTAACGAAGACAAAAACTTATCCTTTCTGATCATTAGACAGAGTCGCATAAACTCGTTCAGGATTCAGTAATGTTCTTGAGAGATATGTCCATCTATTCTGGTTTCCAATCTAAAATGTGTAATTTTGCATACTAAATGTTCCAGGTGAAAACTTCCCTTCAGTGCTTCACATACTTGCGTCTTATTTGCATTACCTTGAAAACGAGAATGAAAAAGCCCTTCCCTCAAATTGTTGTGTCTCCTGCATCTGATAAAGACAAACTGCCTTAAGCGCCGAGGCTGTTGCAGTTGTGGGAGTAGCCCAACGCCTCTCAGCCGCACGCAGGTCTTCAGCAGCCTCGGTAAATCCTTTGCTCGGGTTACGAGGCAAGAGTTACGCTGAGTCTTAGCTCCGAAAAGTTTCGTTGCGCGCTGTCCATTAAGTCCATAAATATTCCGACTCATGTATTTGAGCTCATGCAAAAGGGGTTCAGTGAGGCTAAGAATGTTAAGTGGAGCTAAAATAATTCAAGTTGAAATGAAATTTGTTGGGGTCAGGATGAGTTAATTTGATTTGTTAAGTTACGTCATGATAAGTCGAGTTAAGTTTTGTTTAGTTACGGTATGACAAGGCGAGTCCCTGTCTGTAAACTTAATTAACAGTAATAGTAGTAATTTGATTTAAGTTTACTCACAATAAATTAAACACACAGGCACAAAACACACAGACACAGGAACACACAGGCACAGAACACAAAGGCACAGGTTAAAATAAGTTATGCGTACGTTAATCTTATAAGAAGTAAGTTCGGTTACACTAACGCAATTCAAGCTAAAATAAGTCGTCACCACAAGCTGAGTCGTTTCAACTTAAGTTAAGTTATCACTGCCTAAGCTATGTTAAAATAGGTTCGATTCTGGACGTTCCTTCATGGTGTGCCTACGTTGTCTTATGGAGGTCGATTTCATGCAATTTAATGGATTATAGTTCCCTATAACCCCATTCTATTTGAAAAAGTACAAAGAAGTGTAATTTAATATCGGTAAGTCATCATTAAAGGACTCTTGTCACCCATGTATATCGAGCATGAACAAAACTTAATGATGCTGCAAATCCTAATGTTTGGTCGACACTTGACACGCGCATTTTAGTTGGATCTTGGTTTTCACGGCAAAAACTTTATTTAAACATACGCCGCCCATCATTCCTCAGCAAGGAACCCAGAAATTCTCATCCAACTGCCTCACGAAGAAGAACTCACACACCCAACATACCTGGGACGACGTGTATGGTGACAGACGTAGCAGACAGCTCCGTGACGTTGCAATAATAAATTCCAGAGTCCTCCGTTTTCGCGTCACCGACTCTGAGCCAAGATTTTGCCAGGGTGCCTCGGAGCTCTGTCTTGACGCTGACGCCCCCCCGTCTCGCGTCGTAATTGAGCCTATTATCACCGTGGTACCACGCCAGCTGCAGGGACGAGGCAGTCGGCACGTTGGCCACCACACACTGCAGCT
>VOMN01007543.1:0-59461 GCA_014899125.1 Orchestia grillus
AAAGGCCTTTCTCTTAATGCAACAAAATGAGTGTTCCCCATTGTTATCAAATGCACCAAAAGGCTATGAACTTCGCCCTCCCGTTTCACGCTTGCTGAGCTTCCCCAATGTCTGAGTCGCGGTTTTGTAGTTTGTCTTTTCTTGGTATTTTTTCGTTTTTTTCAATTATTAAACATCACTTCTCATGGAGCCAATTGTTCAGTGATTGGAATTAATTATTCTTACCTAATACCTCTCATCAATGGGAAATAACGGTCAGGTTTCTCTGTTGCTCAAATTAAGAAGTATAAATCTTCGATGATTTGGATAACACATCTTGCTCATTTTTTGCTTTGCTGACGAAGGGGATCAATTTCATACTAAAATTTATATTTTACTCTTCAATAATTTCTTCTAACTTCTTCGATAGTTGAAGTATTGTCCAGTTATGTTGTTTTTGTCAGCTATTGTGGAGAATAGTTATCGAAATTAGATTCGCAGGCTAGCTGGCTGCTTCAATTTTTGCTTCGTGACTTTGCTCTAGTAGCTCAAATAGTTTTCAACCATTTATAACATATCTCCAGAAGTTGCGTTTTCAAGTCTGCCAGCTCTTATTATCCCGCTAACGAGTGTCTGCTGCCCGAGAGTTATTGTAATCAGCTTAGATTCCCTAATGACTAAAGTCCTTTTTCTCAACCAGTGGGGTGTCTACTTGGGCGACGCGGCCGGATGTAGGTAGTCAAATCACGGCAGGTAGAAAACCTCAGTATTGTGTCGACCTTCGTGCCGGTGATGTTTAGGTGCCGAGCTCTTGGTGACGGTGAAGCAACTGAAGCATTGTACCCGTCAGCTTTTATGCGCGCTGTGCATCTACCGAGTTTGTTCTGTCAACGCGGTCTACTGATCGATGATTAACTGTTTAACACCAAAGAATCCTATAACACTCCTAAGTTTTACTTCATCGTCACAAATATAGGTTCACGTACTTCATGCTATATTTTTACCGGATGAAGTCATGAGGAACGAAATGTTGAACTGTATTCAGATTATATGAAGAATCAGGTTTCCATTAGCTCCGTTAAATTTATTATATTACTTATATGATTAGAGTGCAATATTTTGTAACCGGAGTAAGAGTTGGCTCACTCGCTAAAACTATGACAAATGTTCACAGAGTTTGAGAGCAACTTTTCGAGGAAGAATTCATTTCCGTGCTCTACAAACCCATGCATTTAAATATCTCGAAATATTATTGTACATAGTCAGTTTCTTTATTCGGCTTCTTTACATGTGACATTATATGGACAACGAGAGCAAATAAGTATCATCGGAACTCACTGGGAATGGTATACCATTGTGGAGTAACGATTTCAGCTCTGTAAGATTCACAAATTTGGTGTCAAATGCCTGAGGCACTGCAAAAACGCTTCTCAAAAGTCAACGCCAAAATCTTCCATCTGCTCCGCATGGTAGTAGTGGCGTGCTTTGCTGCCCTAGGTGCGTCGGATTCAAGTTTCGGGCCTTGAAGCGGTACAGCGACTTGTGGCTTGACATTGTCAGAGTTGGTCGCCGTGAGAACATATCAGATTAGGCACACTTGATGACCGCGCTGATCAAATTTGAGCGGCATTTTTGGTCACGCTTTAGCACGCTACTCTCATATTTTCCAGTCGACCTGTGACCGCGTTCGAAAAGAAGACATCGGCTTTCACATCTTAAGAAAATTAGAGAAAGTTCACGCGGATATATTTTTGTCATCTGGAGTCGTATCGAGTACTCGTACTGTGTAATTTTCTGGGATATTTTTAGTTATTTAAATTTGAATTCATGTTTGACGTTTAGATTTCATGAAGTTTCTCCCATCATCTTGTCATATGTAGCTAGTCATTATTTTCTCTTGAAATCGGGATTTGAAGAAAGGAAATCATCGATCTCTGAAGGCGGCCCTAGTGTACGAATTGTTCGTTAGCCAAGTCTATGGCGCAAAGTCGAATTTTCACATTTTTGCTAAAAGGCGCTTCTTCCCAAGGGGACGGATGAATTATTTAGCTTCTTCGCCTACTCCTCTGTTTCTTTGTCACTTTTTACGAGAAATACCCCACGTCAAGTCTTCTCAACAGATTTGTTTTCAAGTCTTCTTACCAGGATTAAGAGTTCCAAAGCTCTTGATGGTTATTGTGCAGACTCTTGGCCTGGAGTGACTTCTTTGGATTACGAGGTAGAGCTTCAAATGTGATTAGCTGTGGTCAGTCCCAGGGAGTCCCTAAGAGTTCTCCAGTCATTAGAAATTTGACATGGCCGACAGAGCTGTGTCCTGCACCTCTGACACCTAAAATCGTAGAACTTTTCCAGTATGACATCTCAAATGTTGATGATCTCGCTCTTTTTTCCGTTTGCATTTATGTAATAGCGGTGCTAAGCTCAGCTTTAATTTCTTCATTTTACTTGAAAATTTTGTTGCGAGTTGCTGGTACGAGCGGCGCAGGTAGCTTCTAAGATATGAAATCGTACGATTCTGTTAGTAAAGACACCGAGGATTCTCTGATCGTTGTTCCGTTGAAATTATGTTAAATTGTTGAAAAATTGCACCAGCGCTAGGCCTGTTCATCGTTTCGGAACAAAGACTAAAAGTAAGTTATTAATTTTCGATGGAAAGTGAATTAGATACAATGTCCAAATATTTGACAGCGCTGTTCTTGCTTTCATTATTTGAGAGTCATTTGTTAAGCGTTACCGACACACAAGTTTTTACTCCCACCGAGCAAGATTTCTAATAAATTGCTCACTATTGTGTTAACAACCTACTAGGCTGGTGTCTCCATTCAGTAATAATGATTCTCAAACAACTTTAAATGATGTCGGAGGATTCAACAATATCTTCAGTTGAATTAAAAGTTACCAGTCATTGATAAATTAAAAAATATTCACGTTATTTGTTGTTTAATTATCAGTATTATTCATACAGAGCAGAGGAGTGGGTTACATTTTCATCTATTTAATTCTAATGACTTTGCGTATTCTTTACTTTGTGCATATGAACTCATATGATATAAATGAGTTTTGATTGGATCCATAGTTCATAAACTTTCTCGAAGTGTTAGATAATGAAGGACAAACTATCTCAAACATTTTGTTTATTTTATTGTATTCATGAGAACTGAGGCTCTGCGTACATTCATCAATGAGCTCGATATGATTTCCTAAATGGGGTGTTGTATAATTATAAAGGTTAAATTCCATTTCTATCTCATTGACTTTCTTGTTGATTCTAAATCATCTGAAACGATTACCTAAAAAATGCTTTGACATTATTTTCGTCATTTAATTAAACCTAAAAGAGTGACCGGACGGTTGCTTTATTCTCGATATTCTTTGGTCTCTTCTCTCAACTGACATGTCAACCTTCTCACTGAGTTGAAATTCGCACGCACGGTTCAGACTCATTCTAAGTTAACCTTTTCAAGTCTACATTCGTGTGATTGATCCATATATCTAGAAAAAGATTTCCCACTTTAGTAGGGATTAGATAGGTGATTTTGAATTGGAAAAATTGCATTATTGAGTGTATTTTCTAGATGAAAAGCAGTGAGACGCTGCAGTCCTAGCAGACATTTTCATCAAAGTTTACTGAGACACACGTTCAGGTAGGCAATAATAAACTCGTGGGACACATTTGTATGTCCAAGGTGACTTGGAAGGGTTAAACTCAGCACGGAATCTGAGTTGGCTTGCTGCTTTGTTGCTGTGACCAGCGCAGGCGCGGTCCTTTGGAAGCTCCTGTTTGATCCTTTGGGGGTTTTATCCTCATGTTTGCTGAGCTGTTTGGGTTTGTTGTCTTTGTTACGCCGGAGAACGCTAATTGTTGCGTAGGTTGGGCTCACAAAAACGGCTACAAGACGCACAACACTTGTGTTTCTTTTTAAATCAGAGTTACAGCATCATCGCTATTTCGTTAGTGTTCCTGTTACAGAGATATTCTAGCAGCGATAATTCTTGGAAACCAAATCGCATAGTGTCTTTGATTGAGCTCATGCGTACAAAGATGGCTGGTCTTAATAATTACTGTTTTTAAAGATTGTTTTTCATTTCGGAACAGTCCGGCGCTAACGCGATTACTTGCTGATTTAATGCCATTGTTGAAACATTTCTTATTCGAGAGGAAAATTTCCTTCAAAATTTGGATCATTTTATGACAGTTCTATCGTGCGGAAATTAGCGATGCCTAAAATACTTGAATTTCCGCACTAATGAACTCCGAATTTTCATCTGCCAAATCGTTTCATCAGAAATGAAATTTTGTGGAGACTTTAAATTGTTTTTTCAATCTATAGACATACGGTTATAGCTCGGGCTAATGTGTTTTGTTGTATATAACCATACGGTATGTGTTTTCACATTTTTTATTAAATGAGTAGAGAATAGCTTGAAAATTTACCAGGTTACCTTGAGTCCGAACAGATTAGTTTGCTTCTTAGTGATACCCTTTTTAGGGACGCAACCACTGTAATTCCTGCCATTTCTGTGAAGTAGGCGACTTATAGCTTTCGGAAGTAATTACCAGGTCCTAGTATTGCAGGTATTATTTATTTTGAAGTGATCTGTGCCATAGAATGGGTCGAACATTAAAATTTGAGAGTCCGTCACGTTTATCTAGATTTAAAAGAACGATGAACTCTGTTGAAAGTTCATCACGTTTGTCTCTCAGAGACTGGAAGAGGAGCAAAAATAGGAACGCCATCGACATGGAGTGCCTCACCGAGCTTCCTGTCCCTACTGTTCCTCCGTACCCGATAGAATATTTCGAGGAAAGTGAGAACCGCCTCTCTCATGTTAACATGGCTTTCAAATTTTCTGAAGAAAGCATACCACCTCCCGCTTTCAATCATGACAAACTCCACTCTGCCTTTGAACACCCTCAGAAGGACGAAACTCATGATAGCGACAGCAAAGGCTCTCCAAGTGAAGATAGTCGCGAGAGCGTAGGAGGAAGTACTGTGGACAGCGGAGTGGTGCTCTACTCAGGTACATCACGGAGAGCTTCTGGAAACTCCGCTGATTTCAGGACTTCACCTGACGGGCGAGATGACAGGCCCTACAATGTTGACGGACCTGGACAGGCCTTTGCGTCTGGTGCGTTGGGAAACGATGCACGCTCTGACTCGACCGCTAAAACTCGTACGCTTGGCTACTCCACTCACCCGTTCAGACCGATCCATGTTCGTAATTCGTGCGGTACAACCCATCCCATATCTAATGGAACCCTTTTGCATTGCAACGATCAATCAAATAAATTTAAAAACGGTACCACTGTTCAAAATATCCGGAATTATCGCGATTTCAGAAGTATGGGTTCAGCACCGAAGTACACTCAGCCTATACGTACATCGAGCATACCACTGTCACAAGAACCCACTTATGTCAACAGACCTTCCATTCCTGCCCCACCCCCGGATGGGTGTGGCCCTCCTCCGTATCCTAGTACATTGCAGCATCCGAAGTATGAGGCGTTCCGACCCCCTCCTCTAAAGCGGGCTGATCCGTCGCAGCCTCTGCCTCTCCTTGGCAGCCAAATTCGCAGCCAGCTGTGGCAGACATCATCGACTGCCTTCAAGCCATGTGGGAGAAGCAAGTCAGTGCACGACGAGTGCAGAAAAACTGAGGCTCATCGATCTCGTCTAGGCAGCATCAACACTTTGGGCATTCCTTACCAAACGACTTTACCAGCTAGACTACCAAAGAAAAGTATCCCGTCCTACTCTAAATCAAGTCAGAATCAAGTACGAGTTGGCAGTAATTACAACAAACCTGATATTGTTTTGAAGGTCCCGATAAATAACGTGAAAGTTACCACTCAGCCGTGTAGCCCTTTTAAGAAAGCAGTCACTCCAGTATATAGCAAGGTTTGTAAACAAAAGAAAACCAAGAAAACGAACGTTCCGTACGAAGGCTTCCATTTCAAGCTTCTAGGGGCCGATAAACCTCAGAAACAGTCCTATTCCAGCACTGGGTCCTCTGAGGTTGTACGCCATAATCTAGAAGTCAAAGCTGTTGATAGAGCAATCACTGTTGAAACTACCGAACCAGTGGGAAATAGACCCATTGTGTGTCGTAGTCGCTCCGAGGATGGATTACTGTCGATGGACGGGTACTCTAGCCCTCTGTACGAAGAGTTACTCCAATTGCACGATGAAGAAAATGAAGACGAGAACGGTCAATATAGCATCGAAGTACGCATCGATTATTCAAAGGGCACCAAGTACAAAGTAGAAAAGCGCCGCCTACCTCCTGTACAAAATAATGACAGTGATAATAACAACAATAGAAACAACGAAATGCAGAGCAAGAAAAGCTCTTCTAAAACTAGTGCAGTTCAAGTTGAGCACGATACCAGTGTCACTAGTGAGAAACTGAAGCAATTCAGGCTAGATAAAAAACGTCCATCTGGTGGGAAAGTAAGAAGCAACAGTGACATTAGTTTCAAGAACTCTCAATTTTTAAACAGGTTTAGAAAAATAACAATTTGCTGCTGTGGGTAAGTTTGTAAGCGTAATATTGTTTGTAGACCTATGCTCATTTATGACTTACTTTTGTCATTTCTTTTACTAGAAGTGTCGATTGAATAGTATATGTATCTGTATATTGAAAGACTATTATGCTATTCCGACATGAAATCATTCACCAATACTCATCGATCATAATGTATCGAAGTGTCATGTTCATTTTATACTGTATTCAATTGGAAGCGAACACTTATATTTATACAGTGTTATGTAAAAAAACTTTGATGTTGAACTGGATCGTAAATCGAATGAATAAATATGTTTGACAGTAAATGAAATTTTTTCACAGGTGGGAAAATTTAGGATCTTTGGAAGTGTGTACTAGTGATAAGCGGTAGCTGACGAATTTATAATACTTAACATAAGTTAAAAAGTTGAAAATATTCCTGTACTTGATGTGCATATGTGAATGGTCCTTAATTTTAGCTGAAAAACTGATCATGATCACAGTAATTTACGAATTCGATAGAAACTTCGTTGTACTTCTCATTACCTGTACAAAGTGATAATTTTGTGCTCAAATTTTATTTGATCAAATGATGCTCGAATAATACAAAATTATATTTATTAACTAAACCTCTAGCAACCGATAAACTGGTATTATTCATAGAGCTTCACTGATACCTTAATGATGAATGGTATCTTTTCTTGCTGATCACTTTTTCTCTTATCGCTATTCGTTGATCACATTCGAATGAGTTGGGTTGAGCTTCGACTGTCTCCTGCTTGGCGCACCTTGCGGTAGGTCCTGCTGTTCTGCCGTGGTGAACACCCACGATGTTTTCGACCCGAGCTGTACTCTACCTTTTTTCTTTCGTTTTTTTTTTCACTCAGAAAAAAGGGTTGCGAAACAGACGAGACCATCGCCTCAAGAAATTTCTTAAAGATTTTGCATCTCTCTCCGTATATGCTATCATTGTAATGCAGTTCGTTTACTGCACTGTTCAATTCCAGTGTTTCGCAGTTTTCATTTTTCGGCACTGTCTTGCATAGGTTAATAAGAAACATGATTCTTGCGCGTTGAAATACTTCAGATTTTTTTGTTTTCTACTATTACGGAAAATATTTCGCTATATCGGAAATCATTCCCGATTTTCATACTCGAGGATGTTGGATTTTTACGATCGATATGATGATTGTTTTACATCGTTCGTGTTCTCAATCGCGCACTGACTCGAGAATGTTTCTCTGGGGAATTCAGTCCTGCTTCCAAACGCGCAACACAGGGTGACCACTTCGCTATCGCTGCCACTGTGTGGACTTCTTCTTAGCGCTCTCATCCACTCTTAATGATGACACTACGAGATTTCTTGGGCACGATTTTTAATTTTCAAAATTGTGCTAATTTCCTCAGCGTTAGTAATCGGTTATAGAGACAGAAGATGCTTTTTTTTGTCGTAGTTAATTTGATGCGTTGTCTCTTCTGTGAGAACCCTCAGTGCATAATGCTGTATTTGCTGGGTGTGATGACACCCTTCGTCCATAGTTAGATCTGCTGAAGATTTGTGCGATTTCCTTACTGCTGTCTCACATACGAGTGTGATTTGATTGTATGTACAGTTTTTCTTTCTGGAGCTGTGTCTGAGGGGCTTACATTGCCGGAAAATTGAATTGATATATAATGTGAAAAAGTTTCAATTTTTGCTGAAAAACTATAAATTTCGTTTGTTCAGGAATCCGACACAAAGTTCGTTAGATTTTTCATCACTTGCACGAAGTGATTATTTTTATAGCACAAGTATGTTAAGGCCTTCAGGTTTTCATTTTTAAATGTCAATTTATTTTAATTTTCGAGCAACCTAGAATTTGGAGTACTTTAATGAGCATTTCTCTCTTTCAGCTGTTGTTTTACTAGCATGTAAGCGAAATTTGTGGGAAGAATCTCTAAAAATTTCGTATTTTTGATCATCCTAAATAATTCGCCTTGTACGAGTCATATCTTCAATAATTATCCATGACTTCCATAACTCCAAATTATTTAAACTAATTAATAATCAATCAGCACCAAATTTTTGGTGAAATGAATCAACACTCAATCGAGCGATCTTAGAATAAATTTATATTAAAGTGCATTTCAGCGCTACTCTAACAACGTACGCTAGTTGCTGCTGAGCTCAACTTTCCTTAGATATATAGTACCTCAAGGGGGCACTGTGAGGTTACCTTAGTTATACGAGAAGATAGGCCGTCGAAACTTATGTCTTTCTTGCCCGTGTACTTTCCATCTTTCTATGTTCATCCCTTCTTCGCTGTCTCTTCTTTGTCTTTCCTTCCTCTTCCTTGTTATTTTGGATACCATTTCATGTGGATAGGGAGCTTTAAACTGTCTGATACAATCAATCAGTTTTAGATATGTAGTACAAGTGACACGATAGGTAACCAAAAAGTAAAAATCCTGTCCTTGTTCCCATAGTTCTTGGAAAGTAAGTTTCTTCAATTTAGTCTATGATGGGTATACAGTTGTAGTTCGAGATATTTTTTGTCATTTAAATTGACATGAACCACTATAGTGGTCTTAATCAACTTTGAACAAGTGATATGTCTGTGAGTAAAATTTATTTTTGTCTGTTGCACCGCATGTTATGTAGTAGAGAGCTAACTTCGTTTACCTCGGAATAGGCGCCGAGCGAAAGAACTCTTCTAATTTCAGTATCTAAACGATATTAAACTATATCAAAACGTCAATTAATTTCTTCAACCTTTACGATTGGAGTATTCTATAAAACGAAGGTTCCATGAAAGCCTTTGTACCTTGTCAATTGCATTATGAGTGTGCAGTGGAGAAAAAAAACACGTCACTCTCCTGACCCGCCTACTTTCCCCTTCAGCAACGTGAAGCGCTACGTCCACCAGCCCGGCCGCATCGAAGACTACATCCCTGGGTGCTCCTCGCTCTCTGAGAAAGAACTTCGGGCCGTAAGTTTTTTGCCCATATCTTATTTTCATCACTCATCATCCTGTTGATTTCATTTTGTATTTTTTATGCACTAGGAATAGTTTATTTCCATAGTTATGTTTTTCATCGAGCCGTGAGTTTCATTGTGATGTCTTCCATCTCCGTACGATATTTTATTTAGCTACTTTTTCATTTCTTCATCGTTTTCGAGGCTCAATCTCTCATTGACCCTCTAAACCACGAAATAGATTAGATTTTATTACCTGCATGTGATTTTTTACTGAATTCCATACGCGCCATAATAGCGTTCGCACTAAAGTTAACACAACTATTCGTCAGAATAAATGTACAAAGCACCTGCTGTTGTTATAAGCTCTTAGTTTTAATGCATTTATTTCCCACTGAAATTCGAATTTTTTGGAGGGAAGTATTTCAATCAATAATTTAATGAACACGCTGTGGTTGAGTGCAACTTGCACGGACCCCAAGTCACTCCCGTGTTTCCTGGCCGCCTCTCACTCGACGCTTGCATTTTAATCCTGATCGTTCGCACCGACGTTTTGAGTGCTTCGAATCATCTCGTACAATTGAGAAGTGGTTTTGAGGAGAGATTTTTGTTTCTTAACATCGCTTTTAATTCGTCTTCGACTGCGATATTCCAGAAAATGTATGACAGGTTTTTAGATTTATTTTCGAGTTAAAGTTAACTTCTTTTGAACTCCATTTTCAACTGTGCTTCCTCTCCACAATCATGCTACCTTTGGGAGGAGACTGCCAATTCCTATACATACCTTTAGCAGAATATGGTGCAAATGAAAATGAAAAAGATTGAATTTTATACTTTATTAATATCTTGCCTAAGACTATGCGGCGGAGCTTGCTATTACACTGTTTACCGAAATTTCTTCCCCAATGGTACCGTAGTTTTATCGATTCAATTATGTCAATTTAGATAATATACAAATAAATTACTTCTAATTCAGCTCCAAAATTTCGAATTCATGGGTCTTGTTCGGTGCATTCGCGTTTTCGAAAATATCCCATTTACAGCATACCGAACGTGTCTGTGGAGCGTTGGAGATAAGCAATTGCTATAATCGATGTTCACATGTAATGTTTATGTCCAAAACTGCACGACCAGATCTGTCCTCCTGACAAAGAGCCGCGCTCTGCTGAGGTCAAGTACCGTGCATTTGGATGCTTGCATGCGTGCGGTAACTGATTCTTGGAAGTTCCCATGAGATCCGAACTTCACTTGCTGGTAAAAAAGCTGTCCGATGTACTTTATTTAATCTGAACGTGTTTTTGCTTTATGCGATAGTCGGCAAACTCTGTACGCCCGTAGTCCAGTTAACATACGATTACTTAAGTTTGGGTTACAAGTTAGAATTTGAGGCATGAACTTTACATAGTGCTTACGATGTCAGGCGTTAAGATATTGACTCATCAGCCGGTGCATATTTTGTTAGATGAGTTATAAAATACAATGTAATAGCCGTGTTTGGTTCTTATAAAATGAATTCGTATATTTTCCGAAGAATTTTACTTATCTTTGATGATGGAGCGTCAATCTGGTCTTTAAGATGCAGTTCAATTACTGAACATTACCTTGCAATTTCAATGCGTTTGTGTTCCGAAGAAAAGAACTGGAAATACCTAGCTAACTCGTTCCTATTCCGTATTAAAATTTACAGTGAAATCGTGCTGTGAATTTTACTGTTGTGTTATATGCATTTTTTTGTTTAATTGAATGATGTGCATTTTAATTTTTGAATAGTAATTTAATTGGCTCATTCCTGCGAAAAATTTTATTCTTTTTTTCTTTTTCCACCCAGAACCCAGAAGTGGAGTATAAGCTTGAGGTTCGTGAGCGACAGTTGTAAATTTAAATCCGTTGTTTTTACTAAAACATAATGCTAAATTTAATAACCTTTTTGTTGATTGCCGTGGGGCCTCCTCTGGTTTTGCATGAAAATATCCGGATTGATTGTGCGTTCCATCAGCTCCTTAAATCTTCTTGATTCAATGGGCTGAACAAATTTTGATGGGAGGACAAGTTCAACCTTTGTATACTTTTTTGAAATTAACAAAACTGGCTTCTCTATTAGCAGGAGGAATTAATTCAATGTGCTTTCATTTCTATCTGTGATAGTTTTATGGATGGAATCGAATACCTAGTTTACAAAAAATTTTTCCAAGTGTAAAAGTGAAAACTAAGACTTTTCAGTTAAATCTATAATGTATTATTTGTTGACATCTTCATGTGGAATATTGATTCAATTTTAATATAACTATATATCGCTGTTCAGACGCTGCAGCTGTACTTGCTCTGTCTCACTATTGGTTGTTGTGTTGGGATCGCAAATGGGTCTTCTTTTCGTATTCTATACGTACTTTTTACTCTGAAGCTTAACATTTCTATGTTTCTCACTGGTAAAGTACGTTTAGTGAAGCTGTAAAGAGTTTATTGCTGGTTTTGGAAGTGTGTTTTTCTTTGCACTCTCTCTTGTCGGGCGTCCATAAATTGGTTGCACAAATCTTTCTCGTGCAAAGTGTTTTACTTCTCCTGATTTTGCAATGCCTTAATTTTTCGTGTGTTAAAATAAAAATATGTTGCCGAATCCGCCCAAGCTGAATTGATATTTTTTAGAGAGTGACGAGAATTTTCTATTGTTTGGCAACGAAAAGAATTGGAATAACACTTTATCGCCGGGAAAAGAAGTCGAGTTCCGTATTGTTGTTATTTATTCTGAGAATGCATTTTTGATTTATCTGCTCAATCATGTAACTTTCGAGGGTAAAGAAGCATCCTCATGAGGTTACGTGCTCCTATTTACCTCACGTACTTTACTAAACTTCTCGTGAGCTGGTGCGTTCGGTGGTAAAATCAGCGCAAACTCTAATTTAGTTTGTGATGATTTCAGGTGTGTCTTGCTGACTGTCATTTTTCTCTTGCTTAATATGTTTCTTTCTGTTACATTCTCTCGCTGTTGCTTTTTTTTCTCGATTTCACTCTTTTTCGCTGAAAATTTACTGTTCATCGGGTCTTCTGTAGCATTTTCTATTCTTCCGGTATCATTTCCGTCGGTGATACGCTGGAGTCGTTGGGTGCTCTCTTTGGACCTTGTTCATTGCTGCCGTCGTCTCACGCATGCCATATCGAGGCCCGCTATTGCTGTGCTGGTGTATACTTCATAAACCGGTCGTTGACCTTGGAGATTCTTGATTGTTTGCGGAGTGGTTTGTTGTACGCAATCAGTAACTTGAAACGACAAAGCTAATTTAAATAGCTATTTTACAACGGCAAAGCTAATTCAAGATTGCAAACCTAACAAAAAGTGCTTCACTTACCCTTACTTCGTCCATGTTTGTGTTGATGAAGAAGTGAGTCTGTGCAATTTTTAACACTGGTTATGCTTAATTAATTGGACGCTCGTTACTATTGATACTTCGAATATTTTTCCTACGTGAGTTTAATCGTTGACCATGGACTTGCCACAACCATGAACATTTTTCTCTCTATATTTCACTAATTCAATTTTGATTGCGTGGGTACGACTGAAGAACAACCGCTCGCTGCCGAGTGTCGCAGACCAGGTGCATTGTAATCATGCTCCTTGCTGGTGAGGATGTAGGGAGAACTTGTACAATGGGTTAATGGTCCAACTATTCCAATGTAAAAACGGTGATTATGTTACTGTTGCACCTGCACTTGTTTGCAGTTCATCTAATTCCTCCAAATGAAATGGTTCATAAAGCTCGGTTTACGTTGCAGTGGATGTTAGGTTTTTTGATCGTATCTGCGGCGTGTTTCGATGTTCTCACGAGGAAAAATTATGTTGGATTCAATTGCAAGCAATGATGCAATGATGCAAAACTTAATGTGTGTTATCGTGTTTCCTTTCTACTTTGGGCTTACTCATATGTTGAAATAACAAGAAAATAACGTATTCGAAAATCTATATTTTTGGTGCCGTACAATTGGTATCTAAATAATTTGTCCTTAGAATCTCTGTATTCACGTTGTTTACTAGTAGAAAAATGTAAATTTGAGAATAATCACTACGCAGAATTTTCAAAATCTATGCTCAAAAGTTTCAGAGCTCTGTATTTACTTCCACACTGTTATTTGTGCGAAAGACAAAACAAACATTTGATCACTTGTACGTAAGCCGTGCGATTACGTTTATTTGTAAAGGAAAGTATATTTTTGCATTGAATTTTATGGTACTGTACAGTATGATATTTGTCTAAAAGGGGTGCAAAGTTGAAGCTTAATCGATGTCTGTAAATAAGGTGATGAGATGTTTTATCTGATTTTTCATTTTGTATCGTACATACTCGCATTCGATAGTTAGCAAAACACGAAGTTATCGAAATAATTTACTTAGTTTTCTGCCGTAGCCTCTTACAGATCACTGGCCGTTGTCCTGTGATTAGTTTGACAGGAAATTGTCAAGCAGTGGATAACTACATTCTCATTTGATTGGTTCTTAAATATTATATAATGCTAATGAACTTTTCACCAATCTGAAATATTATTAAAAGACATAATCAATTGCGCTTTGTTAAGGCATCTATATCGTGTCGAATATGTCAAGATAACTTCTTTGTGAAACTTGTTAACAATTCTAATTCTTTTCCGGAACGGTTGCAGGCCCGAGATCAAGACCCCCCGCGCGGCTCCAGTAACCACCGCTACAACCCTGCGCGCATGCAGATGACCAAGTGGGTGCATCTAGGGGGGCACGCGAGAGAAATTTTACTACTTTAACCCTTAAGTCTGAACTCGGCACGGATGGTTTTACGGGATCAAACGTGTCAATTAAACGTGTCATCTGATCTCCAGGAGAATCCCATCGCCGCAGGAAAAGAGTTACGCACAATTTTTTTTACAAACGATTTCAAAATGCAGTCACATCATTAGCTGCCTTAAGGCTGCAGATCACTCGGTGTCGATCGTTTTTCATAAAAAACGCTGGACATTTTGGTGTCGTCCCATTACCTTCGGACGAACTCAATTGAGTTATTTATNGGGAATAGCGTAAGCTCATTATGGGCTAACGCATGCAATGTTCATTATTTCATATGTTCTTAATTTATTGTTACTTTACGCCTTACGTATGTAGTTCGGATTTCAGGATTCTACCGCGTATTGAAAAATTCATAGTGAAAGTCAAGCCCTAAGATTGACGAAGATTGAAATTGTAAAAACAAATGATTAATGAAGTTTGACATGTATGTGTTACCGATTCCGAAAAATTTACCAATTAGTTCCATAATTAATACATTACTATTCGATTCGAATAGTTCGTCATGCATTTTTCTTGGAAAGTGTTCTTCGGTCTTCATTTTTATAATTGATTTCTCACTTACAATTTCGATAACTGAAATTTTTTATCGTGATAAAATATTTATTGTAGGAGTATCAGCTATTTCGTTATTATCGAAATTATATGTTTGGATATTTCAACGGGCCCGAAATTTTCATTTTGATACAACAAGGCGTTTGATGTATATGTGAGAAGTTGGCTGAATAAGAGAGGCTCGTCAGTTTCGTCTGAGGGTATTTCTCTCTGAAACAAGGCAATTTTTTTCATTTTCGAACGAACATAGACCACAAAGTTTGTTCATATCTTATGCCGTGAAGTGTAGGCAGCTGAAGAAAGGAAAACTGATAACTTCTAAAAACGAAATTGCCAAATCAATGCGGACTGCCTGCAACTTCAATATTTCAGTCGTCCATTTAGGAGCTTCAGGCAAATACGACCTGCCCATTATACTTTAATACCTTACCGTGTTTATCGACTGTGAGGGTTCGAGTCGGTCATGCTTTCTTGTAATTTAATGCTCTCTAATTTGTAATATGTAATGTAATTTTATGATAATCTTATGTTGCCCCAAACTTCTGGGTTAATGAGTAATTCGTCGGACTGACATTGCAGTGCGCTAAAGGAGTCTGGCTACGAAAGCGACAGCACTTTGGTCTTCCGCAAGCAGAGCGAGCGTCGTCCAGAAAATAGAAACATTTCTGAACTCTACCGACAGGTCAGTCGCTACACTTGAGCTTGCGATTTAAAGCTCAACGTGTTCAGAATTTTTTTATGCATATGCATTGTTGAGCTACATAGTGAGACATGTAAAGACAAGATATCGTAACTTTTCTTGAGTTAGCCATTTTCATACATTTTTAAGCAATAGTTTATTTTTCAGCATTGTCTGTATTATTTTCGAATGTGAAATGTGTATTGGATTATAAAAACATGGCCAAAGACTTCGGCTGAAGAACTTTAATTTTTACGTACCTGCAATGTAGAACATCAACAATGTTCATTACATGAGCCACCTTGTACTAGGTGTTGGTTTTTTAACCTACGCGTACTTGCATACTTAGGACTCGAAAGATAATTTTCTTCCCTAATATTCCCGTTGGCTAGCTTCAGGGTATGATATCTACGAGTACGAAATGATCGCGAATGAACGATTTTAAATTGATGTGCCAAATGATGGACACCTAACTGCAATGCATTGTTAAATACATCGAAAGCAAATCTTATTTCCAAATTTTCCGTATTCTCTGCCAACATAACCCTGGTTTCCGTGGATGCAGACCAAGAGGAGAGGGGTGCCATTCATATTCACATGTGCGAAGATTCGTAATTCGGTGCACTGAATTTTTTTTCCAGATACAACTAGTTTCTCTGTTTAGTGGCTCGACTGAAAACAAGCTGGGCATGAGGTTTTGTGATGATCTGGTCGAGTTATACAGTGAAACTTGACTGTGATGCAGTTTATGTAGTATGAGCTACTGTGATATTGAATTTATCACTATGTTATTAGTACTAACAATTTTAAAAAATTTCATACGGCAAGGACTTCAGCAGTTTTGAGTGCAAATTCTGTTTCGGATTTTTGCCATGTTTAATCAGCAAAAGTTACACAGGCCTACCGTTTCTGAATATTTTATCCGCGGCTGTTCCTCTCGAGCGACATAGGATAGGCAGTAGGGTTAGGTTAGTTAGGTTTGTCTATCGTATACCATGGGAACTGGCGACCCTAGGAGGCACTATTAGGTTACCTCAGCTATAGATTGGCTTTCAGAACTTCTTTCTTTTGTTCTCACTTTACTTATTTCAATTTTCACTGCTTCGCTATCTCTTTTTTATCTCTCTTCCTTTTCATTTTTAAATTGCTGTTTCTATGCGCAGAGTACCCCATCTGGGAACACACTCTGTGCATAGATTCCCTTTTCTCTTTAGTCCTTCCTAAATGTACCCTATTTTCGTTCTCTTGAGATCACATTTCATACGGCCAGGGAACTTTAACACCGTGGCTCCGAAGTGGGTCACATATGGTACACGCGATCATCTAACCTAACCTAATGTAACCAAAGCACTATCATGTATAAATACAAATTTTCAAGTTTTCTTCAAATTTGTGTTCATCAATCGAATAAGCTAGTTCTGCTTAGAAAGAAAATTATTAGAGTAACCAAATTTGTGAAACCAAAATCCTTCATTTTTAAATTCACAGTAGAGATATTTGTCGGCATGTAATTTTATCTGTGTGTAGAATCGGAGTCAACGTGTTGAATTAACTAATAATACTATGACACGAGGCTTCTTCTCTGACCCTGAACCTATCAGTACCTGCGCGTGCTGGCCGTAGGATACATTCAGTATTTACAATGACAAAAAAACCATCCCCAGATTCAGCGGGGCGGTGAGGTTCCGCTCGAAGGCCTCCGCAAAACTGCTCCGCGCAAGCCGAAAGGTAAATTGCTTCACTTAATCTAAAGTATTTCTAAGGGTTTTTCTTTAGTATTCTTTCTTGGAGCTAAGCGAGTGTTGCTTTGATCCAATGCTTAAAAACGTTAGTGACTTGTGCCTGCGAAATGCAAGCACTAAGTGCAATCACCATTGTTGATGTTATTATTATCCTTGCTTTTTAACAGTTCTGATTCCGATTATAGAGGCGAAAGATTTATTTTATCCGGTTTAGCGTTAGATAATCTATAGCATCGATATTGCTCGTGTATAATTTTTTTTTTTTTGCTGTTTTTGGAAGCTTCAAAACTGCTAATTTTTTGCTAGTTAATTTACTTGTTTTGTCTCGATAGTCGCTTGAAGTCTACCTTAACAGCAGTTTGGGTTATTTTAATGTTTTTTGTTCATATCACGAGTGTGGAAAAATTGTTATTCCCTAAAAGGCAATATTCATAATCACATGTGGTTCCTAGTATAGTTTCTTTAACTGATTAGTTGTTTTATTTAAAAATCTAAACTTTATATTTTGTTCGTTTGGTTGCTTTAAATTCTCTTAGAGTTCCTGTCTTTCATTTCCGGAAAAACTATTTGTTTTTTCCCATGAACAAATTTCACTTCTTGTTACTAGTGTGAAACTTACGTTCACTTTTTATAGCTTCTAGACTGAGATTTTTACATTTTGAGGCATGAATGTTGTCCTTCTCTCGTCTCTGAATTAATTTTAGAATTTTTCATCTAGCTTCAAATTTTTGGCATTTTGAAAGGCACTGCATGCTTGTTGAACGGATCTTGATCACTGACGACGTTGAGTGTACGACTTCCTCCGTGCCGTGAGACGCCTCATTATAAACTTGCATCAATTTAGTGACGTGATTTTAGCAGACCGATTTAATCAATACGCACAGTATTATTTTATTTTGTTCAAAAATTATGCATTTTTTAGTCATAACGTGCGCATACTTGCAACTGGTATGAAAAAAAAAATTCACCGTACTCAGTAGGTCTTCATGTCACTTTGCTGTTTTTTCGTATCTTTAATCGTTTTTTCTTCCGTTGTGAAATTATTGCATGCTTTTGACTTCATGTGAAGCACTATTTGTTCCGTCGCTTTTTATTTGCATATCGACTAACATTTTGTGTATTTGCTTAGTGAAGTAGTATAGTCAGGGCGTATTTGCACCTGCACCTAGATTGTAGAAAACCAGTTTTCCAATTTGGGCAACGTATCTGCATTCTGCACTTACTGATTTTTCCGCATTCAACTCTCATGAGCTCAACAAGTTGATTATCCATCACGTGGATTAAAGTTTCTCTGTTCGTTTCGGTATCGTAAGCACATTTTATAGCTCGTTTCAATTAATGAAATTTATTACTGATCGTATTTAAATTTCAAATTGTGTGAGAGATAAGAAACTGTTTAGTTCATACATCTGTCTTAGCCGCACGCGATGTAAATTGGCTCACTCTCGCACTCGCAACAACTTTGAAGAAAAGCCACGAAGCAGAAAAAGTTGACGCGAAAATCTCTTGTTTTGGAGCACTGGCATGAAGAGCACCATCCTCACGAACTGCTGGAAAAATCACCAAACGATGGACACAATCTGGAAAACTGGCCTGTACAGCACTTTTTTCTTGGTAAATTACAATAGAGCTTCAGTCATATTGACGGAGCTCTGGCATGAGGAATTCTTCCTTTATCGTACATCGTTTGATGGGACTCGAAAAACTTCGATCGCACCTCATGGAGCTTCTTGCACCGGGTTGCACTGGTGATGTTTGCGAGTAAGCGAAGGCAACACTGGCTCACGGACGGCGTCTTGTGTTGCAGATGATTTCTGCGTCATCTACTCAGACCTTGATCTCGGCCTTACTCATCCCGCATTGAATGACTTAACTACTACGACACGCGCAGCATCTTCGCCGTCTTTGATTGAAGCATCTGCCATTACTGAAATCACCAGTACGCCATCCAGCTGTACGAACTCGGTATATCGTAGTTCCTCGAGGTGTTCTTTTGGGAAAGATTCTACTGCATCTGTGGGCGGAACTACTGAAAACATGTCTTCCAAACCCAAAATGTCGTCAGCCCGTAAGCCGCCTGGAAGTCCCAATGTTCCTCGACGGGTTTCCTCCAAGTGGCATCCGTCGTTAATCAAGATGACCAAAGAGAAACCTCCTGCTCCTAATCCAAGATCTGTTTCTGCAGAGCGGGTGAGAGCCACCCGAGCGCTCTACTCGACGTGGCATCGAGAAATGGTCGCAAAGTCAAAGGATAAAATATCGCCCGAAAAATCATATACCGGCAAACCTGTGTATTCACCTCGGCCATCTCCAGTGCCGGTGGGAGCAAATCCTAAAACATTCCTTTTAGGACGTAGGGCTGTTTCTGAATCACGGTTTACGATTCAGGATCGGGAGCTTTCACCACCTCCGGAAAATAAAGATAAAAGTAGCACCACCAGCAAGACCCGTAAAACTACTCCAGTTTGTCGGTCGAACTCGATCAACACCAAGGCTTACGAACCAAAACCCAAGCACGAAAAATCGTTGCGTGGAGCAAGCGCATCTCCTCCACGGAGGATTATATCTCCGCGCTCCAATTCTCCGTATCGTAATTCTTCACCTGGATCTGAATTGGGCCGTCCACCGTTGTCACGACACACCGTGAGCAGTAAGATAAAGACCAAATCATACCAAGAGAAAAATGTTGGGCCCGCTGCGCATTTGAATGTTCGCAGTCGAAGTGCTGAACATCCTAGCTCTGGGAAAATTAAGCGGCACAGTTGCTGCAGTGCTTCTAGTGAGAAGAAAACATTACCGCGTCGAGAGAAAACTAAATCAGCGAACCGTCAAACCAGCCAGTCCGATTCTAAACGATTACGTCAAAGTGAAAGTTTTGACACTACGCACAGCAATGAAACTGGCTACTCAAGCATGTTAGATTTGTCACCGTCACCGTCGCCTGAAAATCTGCCTTATACTTCTCTTGGTCGCTCGAGTAAAGCTATGAAAGCCTATGACCGGAAGAATCAGTACGCAAGCTGGAATCCTAGTTCTGTCAGGAGAACCGTTACGTCGACTGATTATGCTGAGCGTCGGGCGAAGTGGGAAACTCTCTCAAGGACTGAACAGAAAAAACGTTTTCGGTCTTCAAGCCCACCAAAGAGTCTCGTTCCTCTTCGTTCCACCAGTTTGGTTCGCCAAGCCACTAATTCACTGAAAAAAGACCAGGACAAGCCTTCTGAAGAGCACCATCCAAGGCGTTCGAGAAGTTTGGAAACAGTGGGACCTTCTCCTTACACATGTCCTGATAAATACCGTCAGTACGTTTTAGAAGTGCGTTTAGCGGCTCCTCAGAGTGCTAAGGTGTCCAACTTGAGGCGACTTTTTTCGTCGTTGGACCGGGTTCACAACTTGAAAAGATCCATCAGTTCCATTGACCTAACATTGCTGGAACGAAGAGCGAGCTACTTACTAGGGTTTGATGCCTGGAAAAAACTGAAAGACAATGAACGGAAAGCTTTGGAATATCGGCTTCTATTAAATGAGCTTGATGCTGCGCAATCCAACAAAGACTTTCTGTATTGTGTTACTCCGGAAAAAAAATGGAGAGGAGACTCTTACTTGCGAGGAATGAACGAGAGTGTGAGTGAAATTCGTAGAAAGTTCTCGAGTCAAGACGAATCTCCGGAGCGCCTTGAAGGCAAACCCAATTTGGATTTTGTTTACACCTCTGGTGTTTACAAAGGTCTGTGGAGAGCGGAGTCAGTAAAAGAAAGTGCTAAAAATATCGTCAATAAACACATGCCTCCAGATGTAAAGTCAAGGCATGTAGTCTCGAGGGACATCCTTCCTCGGCGCTCTTTGGGGCTTTGGACGAGCCTGAGCTTGGAACAAGTTAACGCGCTGAAAGATCAATTGAACGACATTTATGGATCTATGCACAGTGTTCCTTCCTGGAGGGATAGAAAGAAGCTGAGCCGAAGCAGGAGCCAAAAAGAGAGAGGGGAAACTAAGCGAGACACTTATGAATCTGTGAATGTTGCACTCACTAGCCGTCTACTAGCTGACAAGTTCACCAAGCGCGGGGCAAAGCCAGTTGCTCCTGATGCTGCTTTTCTTGCCAAAGGCGATGTCTCTCTCCCAGCCTCTAAAACATCAAACGTTGAAGCAGAGCGAAAGAAACTTTCCAAGCAACTTTCCATGGAGCTGAAAGAAAAAGTGAGTGAGCAGCGGAAAACTTCAGATTTTCTCTTGCATCGGAGGGCCAACCAAACCACGGATAGACGTACGCCTTCCATCAGTCCGGACAGCGCTTCTAGAATGTCACCCAGAACTTGTTATTCTTTGGACATTTCTGATTCTTCGCAACCGTCTTCTCTTACTTCTCATGCAGATGACCAATTTTTCTTAGTGCTTCAGAAACCATCGAGAAGTAGAAGTCTCCCTCCTGATCTGAACGAGGAAGAAGTTGAATCAAGCGACTCGGATGTGTCTGTTCGCACCGTCATCCACAAGGATGTTGCTGGGAAAGTCAAATTCTTCGAAAAAAGAGCCAGAAAACAATCCAGATCTTCTGAACGCTATTCTTCTATTAACAGCCGTTTAAGTCTACCTGTCGCTCCAGATTTTAGCGCATATTCTGCGACTTTGCCACACGTTTCCAGGAAACGACCTTCAGAGCCTATACTGAATCGTGAATTATCTTCCCGAAGGGATGTGTCTCCCTCCGAATTTATTGATGCCAATGATGAAAGTTTGAGGAAGTGGAGATTCCCCTCAGAAATTTTGTATTCGCCGAGAGATCGTAGCTACGATGATCATGACACGCGATACTCACGTTCCTACCTCAAGCATGTCAAAACTGGGGACGTTTTCCGTTTACGAGAAAGATACGAAAGTTCTGAGAGATTGTCCCGGATTGATAAGCAGCGTGCCAACTCTTTACCTAACCTTGGCAACAATTTATCTAGAGTGACCCCGTCCAACAGGACTGTAGTACGGGCTCAAGAAAATGGTGATGTCAACTTTATGCGTCGAAAGTATGAAGTTCCGAGGAAATCTAGGAGCCCAACACGGTGGGTCCCTGTCCGGGACGAGTACGTTCCAAAAAGTAAGCTTACTTCTACTCTTCAGAGACTCGGAGGAAAATCAGACGCTTTGTATGACCCAGTTACTATCGAAAGAGTTAGTAAGCGGGATAGTGTAGAAAAAAGTGTTCTTAAAAGAGTACACACGGGTCTTGTTGAAACAACTGTTGGCAGACTTGAATCTAACATTCATCTCGACTCAGGTGTTTCTTTGTTGGGTCACATGTATACTTCCTCGCCGTCGTTGACTGAATTGGCTGACATGAGCCCTTTGGTGCCTCCTCGACCCTCCTCACCGGCCGTCGCTGCTCCCAAGAAACCTCTCAGACTACAAGCTCTCACCTCTAAAGGACCTCTACAAACTTCTACTCCAACCGTTTCTCCTTTGACAGCCGATGCGTCTCACTTGAAGTCTGACTTGAGAGCTGTGACACCTCCTGAAATGAATCGACGTTTTGCAGGCAAAAACTTCCCCGACTATAATGCAGAGAATCACCGGCCAAAATCGCGTTACATTCCTTTGGATTCCAAAGGTGCTGTTTCATGGACTCGATCTCTAGAACGGCCTAAACGGTTGGCAAAAGCAATTGCTCCAGCTACGTTCAATGATCCTGCAATTCCGACCTGCACAGTGAGCTCGTATGCTTCTTCTTACTTCTCTTGCACACGTCAGATGTCGATCCCTTCATGCAGACTCTCGTATAGCAGCTCGCACGGCTCGAATCCATCTCGAAGTTCGATTGCAAGCCAAGGATATTTACCTTCTCACTTCGACCACCGTCATACACAACCGAGTTCCTTACCGTATGCAAAGGCTCCTTCGAGGGTTAGTTCCTACTCGTTTCAAGGGGAATTACCAGAGCCGGAAAACTACTACCAGTATCGTCCTCGAACATCAAGGTACGACTGCCGGTCGCTATCTCCACCTCGTTCGTATGGTCATACTCCCGACTTTTATTCGCCTGAGCGGCATGCCTCGCTGTCATCCTACTCGAAGCGTCCGCTCTCGCAGGACTACTCGCATAACCGGAACGCGTACTTGTCTTCAGTCGAGAGGAGCTCTTCTGTAAAAGCGCGTTCACTACCTGCGTCTTCGCGTACTACGCCTCGACTTCCATCTCCACCTCGACTTCCATCTCCACCTCGATTTCCATCTCCACCTCGAATTGGGTCTTCCCTGAGAGGGCCACCTAGGCCACCCTTGCGGAGCTCCGACAGAGACCTCGAGCCTCAGTTTTCGAGATCACGTGATCGACTCCAGACTGTTCGAGACCATAACTTCAACAAAGCGGTCACTTGGAAAGGTGTTGTTTTAGCTTAACTCATTTTGGGTGAAACATGAGTCTATGACTAGCATCGTAAGGAAATTTCTTTTTGTAATTACTGGGCGATATGTGTCTGTCATTTTTATTCAGGGTTGTCAAATTTTCTTAGTTCTCGCGCAATTTATTTACTTTAATTTTTTGTTATTCTTCCATTTTATTTGCTTGTTATAAATTTTAGTTTATGGTGCAGATCGTAGATATGCCTACCATTAGACTACGATTTTAGTAGACAATATTACTAGAACATTTTCAAATTTCATCTTTATCGACTAATAGTTACCGGAGAAGCATGGAAGCGTGACTCGGTTTTTATTTTCATGAAAGATTCGTTTTTTTTTGCATTTTTAGCGGTGGAAAACTTAATAGCTTTCTTTGACCCCATCACTGTCTTAACTGGTTCTTCAGAGTGAAATTTCTTTCGTTCTGACTGGAGTTGGCGTTAACGTTTGAATTTGGAGTGCTATTTTCTGTGCCTTTCTTCATCCCCAGATTGATACTAAATTATAATGCCATTTGCTGCTCGCTAATTTGAACCTTATTATATTTTTGCAACACCAGAACCAGTGATCGGCCCCTTACCTTTCCCCTACTTAGCGGCGGGAGGATATGGATTCTCACGGTCAGGTAAAAACCCTCTAAAAATTCCAAAATTTCCTCCTAAAATAAGAATTATGTTTTAGAATAGACGACCGAGCGATATCGTCTAAATGCTGTAAAAAGGCTTAAAAATTGGTGATGTAAGCGACATTTTTCATTCAGTTAGTCATGTGGTTGTACTCTAAAATATTTGTTTAGTGGAGAAGTGTTGAACATGCAATAACACGTTTTGAAATTGTACCTCATGGAATGCCGTCTCCTTTATGTTTAGTGAAATATCGATAGCAGTATGCTAGACTATTTCTGAGAATCTTGAAAGTTTCGAAGTTAATTTTTTTATCTTGGTCTGGTGGAAATCTTTAAACTTTGATCAGATCAACGAAAATAAATGAAATTAAGATACTCAAAAAGAAAGTGGTACATTACTATTTGTTCTTACTGGATTATATTACCTTTTTCGAGAAAAGTCAAGTTTGATCGTATCTCAATCAGTTTCGATTAACTTCATTGATTTCGCGTTTATTTTTGTTCATTAAGTGTAAAATTATTAGTTTTCAATATTTTCCGTTGAGATTATGAAGTATGTTTGAAGGAAATCATAGCTCTTACACTGACAATTCTTAAAAGTATGCAACAATTTAGTTTTATTATAATAAGTTTTAATTGATGAAGTTTCACAATTAAATTTGATCGAACTTTTTTGCCCAACGTGCTTGCGAACTGTAAAGGTAATACCTTTCTTTCTGACGAATCAACCGTCATAAGTGATGTGATATAATTTCTAATAATTTCAAACGCGTTTTACTTCTAAGTTCTCCGAAATTCAAATCCTATTTATGCAATTTTTTCCGAGTAATATTTTGCGATATCTTGCGCTCCTTTCTTCCCGGCTTGACCTTCTACTCGTAGATTCTTCTCAAATTATTCTGTCGCTCGTAAGCGCATCGTTCTGGTTCAGTGTTAAGTATGCCACGCCTTCACTGCCATCGTTCATTCTAGCGATACTGAATCTTGCTCTTCGCTTCATCTTTCTTCTTTGGGAGCATTTTCTCTCAGCCGTGCACTTCTCAGCATCTCTTCGTGTGAAAGCTTCGCCTCTCAGCTATGCACTTCTCAGTACTTTTTCCTTCGGAAATTTTGCCTCTCAGCTATGCACTTTTCAGCACATACTTTATTTTTTGGAAGCTTAGCTCTTCAGCAGTGCACTTCACTTTATTGTTTCCTCTTGAAGTTGGGCGTCGCACTTTATATTTCCATTGGATTCTGTCCGATGACGGCCGTCGATAGCTCGTTCTGCTACGTAAATTTTTGCTGTTGAAGACCTTAACTTTATATAGGGTAGTTGCCGCCTAAACGTATCAGAAAGAACAACAACACAGCCGCTGAATGTAGACTCGCAGCTAAATCGACCCGGGGTTTGAAGGATCTATATACATAAATACAGTCCCGCCGCTTGAAATTGGTTCATTCTTAAAGCCCTGTTTACGAGTAGGAAATTGGACGTTGTACACTGCGTGTCAAATTATTATCGAGTTTTTTCTATATTTTAAAAACGTACATTCAATTCAAAAATAATTTTCACCCAACGTCGACATTAATAACATGCGCAATCAGGGAAATTTACTGACTGTTCTGCTCGATGTAAACGAACTGGCATCATTTATGTTATTTTCACGGCTAATCGAAGGGGCTAAATTATTAAAATAGTTTAATAAAACTCTCAAAATTGAGCAAACAAAAGATGTGTTAATATTGCATATGAATGTTTATGCATTATTCAAGATAATTAATAAGAAAATCAAATAGATGATAAAAATACATACTCGGGTACAGTTTTAAACAAACAAACTGTGAGGAAATGTTTTTCTCCGTTTGGAAATGACTTTGGTAAATGTTTGGACCACAACTCATCTTTGCTCGTGAAATGCCATCCGTTGGCATAAAATCGTTGCTTCGTGATGCTCCACAGGTTCTCAATAGGGCTTAAATCCGGAGAATTAGCTGGTTACTTCATTTTTAGAAGTCCATTGAAGCCTAACTGTTAAAGATACTCAGTGGGCTTATGTACAGCATGTGAGGGAGCATTATCTTGCATAAACACAAAGGTCCTTCTAAACGTAGCTCTTTGTCTTTTCAATCACGGTTCAAGATGTTCCTTCACAAACGCTATATAAGTATCAGCAGTCATTTTGACGCCATCTGGTACTCTTCATAGGCCGACTAATATTCCTCCAATAATACCAGCCCAGATCATTATGCCTCCACCACCTTATTAGCGTCTCAAACGCTGGTGACAATTGTCAGGTCATTACCTAACCTTTGCACCATCCATATGGAGCATCAAGTGTTACACGAATTTTCGTGTGTGAACAAAACTTCAGAAAAGTCAACCTTCAGATTACCCTCAACCCATTTCAATCTATCTTGAATATGATTTGACGTCAATGGAGGCTTTGCGACTGGTTTCACGGGACTTGCTATGTTCCTCAAATACCGACACCGAGTACTGTTAGACACGTTGGGTTCCCCAGTGTGACTAAAAAGTTCTTGACTGGTAAATCCAGGGTTTTTCGCAAACTCTCGTTTAATTCGCAACATGGAACGCCGTCAAATAACCTTAGAATTGCCTTTATCTGCCATTTGGCGCACTTTTGTAAGATAAGCGGTGAACTTCTTCACTGTTTGGTTACACTTTCCAATAATTTGAAAAGTGACTAGGGTAGTTTTACCTTTGGACTTTTAAGAGATGATAATTTTTATTTCAGTGTCACGTTAACAGCTTTTACGGCCAGTCTTCTTACAAATTTCTTAAACGTTTCTATTAATTTGGCACACTTGTTTCACCTCGACAATCACATAGATAGCGTCAATCTGTTTACATTGCGCAGATCAGCTCGAAAATTTCACTGATTGCCTCTGGTATTATTGCCGACACTGTATGAAAATTTTATTTGAATTGAATGTACAGTTTTTGCTACATAAAAAAACTGTGTAATATATTACACGCAGTGTAGTTTCTTTTTGTCAGTGAAACAGTGACCTCACTTTTGTCATGAATATTTTACTTAAAATCTATAATACTTATTATTTTTTTCACCAACTTTGATTTAATTCTATGTAATTTTATAGTGTCCACGAAGTTTCGAACGTTTGAGAATGGAAAAATAGTTTGTAGTATAATTTTTAATTGATTTCTCATGAAACTAAGTTTTCATTTGGCCACAATTAGAATGAAATTCTTCGGGCAAACCATAATTCGTACAACCCAATTGGGCAGTGATCCACGTTCTGTAGAAAATTTACTCAACGCGTTATTTTGATTTTTTGCAGACTTAAATCCACTGCCGTGTGATCAACGAGGGGCTTTTGATTTCTACCGAAATAAATTTCTAACTATTATTATCAAGACATGGTTAGGCCGCTTCCTTCTATGACAACCATGAAATGAGTATTCAAAAAGTTAGGGTCTACTTTTTAGTTATTTAGGGCATTTATTTTTGGTAATATTTTTTAAAGCTTGGGCTGGGTCTGTTAACTTGAGTAAAATAGTGCAATTATATTTCTAATGAAAGTAAGACCATCTTCAAGCTAGTGAGGGCAAACTCATACCAGAATGTTAATAACAGTGAACCAAAGCCCATTACCGATCAAATTATTTTGGCACTAAGGCTGCATTTAGGTTTGTACAAACAACTTGCTGAAGCCTCCTGTATATCCATGCAATAAAGCAGCACAGCTTGTTACAATAAACTCACAACATCCTTATGGAAGGGTATTTTGTAATCGATACAGGTAGTAAGAGGTTATGAAGGCTTCTGATTTAGAACGACCGAAGGCAACAAGATCCAACCAAGAAACTTGTCCTCAACCAAAGCGTTATTTGCTTGCAGGTAATTAAGTAACACTTCTATGTTCAATTAATTAACTGTATTTTGTCCGCCACAGACTCGCCGTACAAGTATGACACGAGCGAAGTCAACATCCACTACAAAACTCCGGTCCGCATCGAACAGAAGGAGCACATCCCGGACGAAGAGCTGGCACGGCGCCAGGAGGAGCACATGCAGCGCGTCTACGAGCAGGAACGCAGGAAAAAATACCTCGCCGAAGTCGAGGACATCGAGAGACGACGCCACACCGATAACTTCACGTGAGTTCAAACGTCCTTTCGTAGTTTTCAGTTCATTTTACGTGCCGTTGGCACATGGTTGTAACGTTGATTAACAAGAGTGTGAGTGAAATTCGTTCAAAGTTCTCGAGTCAAGACAAATCTCCGGAGCGCCTCGAAGGCAAACCTCGTGCTCCTTAGTTGAAGTTTTCTATACAATTACTTTTTTGTGGGGTTCTTTTGGTGAGTGTTGAGGTGCGTGGATTTTCACGCTGTTTATCTTTTTCGGTTTGGCATTTATATCAATATGTTTTATTTTTGTATTGTGTGAATTTCACCTGCAACTTGAGATTCATATTTTCGATGTTTATCTCTCAAATCTGTTTTCATTTTCTAATCGGGATTGAAATAATATTGGTAGATTTTTTCAAGTTCACATATAAAGTTACTTTTTTCAAGGCCGACCAGCTTTCTATGTGTAGTAGAACTTCTTTTTCTTCATTGGTGGCTAAAAGTTTGGCGTAGGAGGCTTCTTGTGTTGTGAGGTACATCTGTTTCTCGTCTGTTCGAATTATTCGTGGGAATAACCTGGCAAAATTAGCGCATCCGGTTAAAGGCTCTTTGTACTCGGGCCTTTGATTCATGTTGCTAAATATTATGAGTGTTCTCGTAAGAGAAGTGTGAAGCCCCTCTTTTCTTTTTCTTTGACATTCGGTTGAGACTCGGCTCATATTCGCGAGGCAGAAGTGTGCGAGTCGTCTATCACTAATTAAATCAGGTGCATCGTTAGGTAAAGAGCGCGTTTAAGATGGTGAGGGACTTTTTACTTACAAGGATGAGGGCGTAGAAAACAGAAAGAGGGTTTACGTAAAAATTCTCATCTTGTACTTTTTGGTTATTGAACTCGTAAAAATTGTCAGGTGGATCTTACGATTAAGAAGCGTAAAAATGAGTGTCATTCTGAAGGTTCAGACTCCTACAAGCCAGGAGTGACTACATGACAGGATGTAGCTCAACAGTGCGTTGGGTTACATGAAACCGAAACTTTTCTAATCCGATTCATTGCTGCGTGTTTTAAAAGATGAGTGATCTTACAGAAAGGTAATAAAGGCAGAAAAAATTGTACAGGCACTCTTTAGTCGAAAAAAGGGTTTTGGAAAATCACTCGCGTAGATAAATCTAGCACAATTTCTAAAGAATCAATGACTCAAAAATACTCGCTTTTTATGCATGGGAATGAGCATGCGTGTACGATTATCAGACATGTGTTTTTTGTTGTGTAGTTTATGACTATCGGCGTCAAGTGTTGTCTTGAAGACTGGTGCTAGTGCATCTTTGAGGTTCGTTATATTACAGCCTCTTCCCTGTAGAGTAATCTTTTTCCATTTTTGCCTGGTGTGTGCGTTCTGTTTTTACTTTGCTAAAGGTGCTTTGATCGCTTACATGGACTAATGTTTGTATTTTTCTTCTAATCATTTACCGTTTTTTGTGTGATCACGGGTTCATGCGCTTTGCTTCTGATGTCCACGCGGTGTGAACTCAAACTTGCCCAGGCCGATGGGCGTAGTTAGCGACTTGATATTCACTATAGTATTGAGGGAGTAATTTTCTTAACACCTTGTGTAAAAGGAAATATATTCCATTTAATGACTCTTATTGATTTTTATATATTTTAGCGTGACTACTTGTCTTATTGCTTCGTTGCATTTTATTATTTTTCAAGATAATATATATGTTCAGGTAATTAAAAATTTTTTGCCATCGGTCGCGATGAAACAAAATTTGACTTCTTATTAATCAGCAGAGAAATTTTTCTGCCTGATTTGCCCGCTTTCTATCCTAAAATAACCAGGGTAATGGCTGACTTTTAACCACACTCTTGAATCATGCGGTCTTATAATATTCGAAGCAAACAATCTGCTCGTGATACATGCCGTGCAGTTCATACAACATATGGCACTAAGAATCGCTTCCTTTCGGTAGTTTCGTTTCTTTATCAACCAATTTGCTGGCAACGCTTTGGGTTCTACAGTCCGGTTGCTGTTCGGTGTCTGTTGCCTCGTTCACGCTACCTCCTGTCCTTCCTGCATCTTCCAGTGTCGAGAGCCCCTGGACCCAAGCTCCTGTTCCTCTTCGACATCGCGTCCTGCAACAGGCGGACAACAACTCTATCTCACACGCCCACAAACGCGAACAACTCATGGCTTCTCTAAATCGCGACGGACGCACTCAGCCTCATTTTCCCCATCATGCACATCAAAATATACGCGATGAGATTCACTTTCATTCCACACACTATGATGAACACATGCTCACCAGTCCCACACCTAGAAATGAACTCAACCATCTCCATTTTAACGAACCTCTTCATAAACAAAAACTGACACGCTTGTATTCTCCGTCTTGGGATGAACTCAATCAAACTGAAATTTGTGTACCGAAACTCGACGAACAAAATCAAAGTCAGTTCTGTTTTACAAATGATCGTAAACAAAATTCCTTACCTGCTCGCCAGAGTGAACAAACTGGAGCCCTCGTGCACCACATCGAACACATTCCAGAGGCGTTAAAGAGTAAACAGCGCATAAATATGCATCGCCTCAAGCAGATGAAGCTCCAACAGATAATCATTCCTGTCCTCAAACATCCTAAATTTGAGCACTATTTCAACCAAATTCATTTTCACAGCCCCCCGGATAAAAATTTGGTAGAATCTGTCTCAGAAACTGAAAGTGCTAAGAATATAAAGGAATCTCAAGTTAATTTTCCTAATAGTCTTATCAACGTAGACCGGAATTTTTCGGAGCAAGATTTTCAGCAATATTCCAGCAGTGCCAGCGATTTTTACTCTTCTTCTCATTTACCGCCTTTCCCGTTAGAAACAAACCACCAGTTCTGCAGCGGTTACTACGATAATGTCACCATTGACCAGCTATCACAATCACAGTTCGGTCGTGAAGAAAATGCTCATAAAAGTAGAGAGGGCCGTGGAAGTAGCGACATCATGGATCATATGACGCGACTAACCAAAAATTCCATCGTAGATGCTGCTCAGTTGGTGGTCCAGTCCTTGTCAGGTGTGCTTGACCTGCAAAGTAAGACTTCTCCTGAGATATATCCGATCCGTGCGGAATTGAGTTCTAGTCTAAATCAAGTGAATATCAGTTGTTCACCCAGTGCTTATGCGCCCGTTGAGCAAACTGAGCCGAGTACTGGGGACTGTGACTCAACTTACGATGTGCAATCGCTTGAAATTCAGTCCCATGACTCGATCAAGGGACCGTATCGTGCGACTGATCTTAAGCAACAACGTGCTTTTAATAAGAATTCGCCCTTCGTTAACACATCAAGTTCTCGTATCCCTCCGACGGACGCTATTCAACGCCTAAATGATGACGGTTCAGTGTTTTCAACAGCTTGCTCCTCACAGAATTTTTTACAACCTGGCTCACATGAGCAATTTCCTTCACCCCAACCAGTAAACTTCGACTCGCTGCAAATGAAGAACTTCTGTGCTAGACCATTTAAATTACCAGCCAGCAGCGGTACTTCTATTCATTCTCCATTAAATTCCATGAGTTATCTCCATCCAGCAAAACATTTTCCTAACGCTACTGAGAAAGCATCGTGGGAGGTGTTACGCGAAATTCACGAACAAAATTTGGCTGATGAAGAGGAATTGTTTGCAATAGCGGATTATATTAGGAAACATCCTGACCGTGTGAAGCAAATGAATCAGTTCGTCATCAAGTTTTACGAGGAGATGCATCGATCTCGAGAAGATTTAAGTGATGGATCTTCATCCGTGAACGAAGATGACGAGTCACCATCTTCACGTTTTTGTTCTGGAACTAGCTTACTTGAGGAGTCTAACCGGGTTGCGTTTTGCGCTCGGGTTGCAATAGACGCGGACTGTGCCGAGCAAAATGTTGTAGAAGAGAAGAATTCTGGTCAAGATCAGCATGAGAGTAACCCTGAAGTTCTAATAGCACCGAAACTGTGCATCAGCGTAGAAAATGATGATGTTTGTCCCGTAAATGTAGCTGAGTGTGTAAAAGAAGATCTCTCGAAATGCAGCCTATCCAGTCTTTCAACGTTCTCCTACTCGCAATGTTTGGTCGAAACCGTACAGTCTAATTCAGCACCTTTATCGAAAAACGCAAGTGAGCTTGAACTCAACGTCGCACAAGTGGTGTCTGTACTTGATGAAGTTCCCGTATCCACGCTTCACGTAACAGAGAGTAGGCCTGAAGTAGTCCCGCGCGAGTTCCATGTTCAGAGAGACTCAGAATCCTCTGATCGTCCTCGCGTTGAACTTCCGCCGATTTTTCAGGAAAAAGACAATTTGCCCACTCGTCATATTTGCGATGTACATTCTTCATTATTGCTCACGACAATGGAAATAAAATACGATGCAACCTTTACATCTTTGACTGAGAACAATACCAACAATGTGCAGGATCCTGAAGGTAGACCTGCCTTCGTAACGGACTCATATTCAGATTCTGGAAATTTCGACCAGGGTCACGAGTGTGAGGTAGATACAGAAGAGTTCAAAGTCTTGTCATCCCATGACCTGTTTCTATCTGCTATTTATTCTCCTTTAAGTGTCATTGAAATCCAGAATAAGGCCCTGTTGAATGACGGTTCAAGTCGAGCTCTTGAATGCGGAAGGAGTAAGATGGAAAACCAGAAATCCGAACCAGCGCAAGTCGGGATTGATGAACTCAGTGCGACAGACTCATATTGTTCAAGCACGCCTAAACTTCCCCATGTATCTTCTTCGTTGAAAGCTTCTAAAAACTCAGAAAAAGAATACAATATCAGTGCATCCGGGACACCTTCACTGAATTTTTCAGACGAGCGTTTTCTTCTTTGCTCAGAAGATCCACTGCAGAAATCAAACTCTACGAACACCAGAGTTTCTGTATTTTTAGATGAATCGTCTCCTAATTTTGAACAAACCAAAAAAGAGAACGTCCCTACGCAGAGTTTAGACTGTGCCAATGTAGCAGAAATACCTGATTCAGATTTGGAACTAGACTCATTCCATGGGGAAAAAGTAAAAATTCAAGATGTTGATATAATCTCCGTCCAACAACCTGATCGACCAGCATGCCAGTCATATTCATATTCAGAGTCCAGTGACAGGAAGGAAAGAAACTCTGTCAATGAGCCTGAGGGAACAAAACCTGGGATTATTCTTGCTGTTCTTAATGCTGATATCTGTGAATCGGAAAGAAATGAAACAAAAGCTTTTGTAACTTCGGATTTGGATCTTACCGGGACAGTGGAAAAGATGGACCATTCTCTGCATGAATTATATCCCGACTTCCACTCGTCCGTGGGATCAGGAGACAATGGCTGTAAGTCTTCGGAAAATCGTAGAGTTACCCAGACTTCTTTCTTGCTTTGTGAAATTCCTTCTATAAAATCACGCAATTCGTCTCAGCAGAGTAAAACTTCCCATGCTCGGAATGTGCTTCATTCTCACGATGCTCCTCATTTCCATAATGCTCTTCATTCCCACGGTGCTCCTCATTCCTACGATGCTCCTCATTCCTACGATGCTCCCCATTCCTACGATGCTCCTCATTCCTACGATGCTCTTCATTCCTACGATGCTCTTCATTCCCACGATGCTCCTCATTCCCACGATGCTCCTCATTCCCACGATGCTCCTCGTTCCCTAGATGCTCCCCATTCCCAAGATGCTCCCCATTCCCACGATACTCCTCGTTCCCACGATACTCCTCATTCCCACGATACTCCTCATTCCCACGATGCTCTTCATTCCCACGGTGCTCATTCTCATGAAGTTCATCATTCCCACGATGCTCCCTGTTCCCGAGATGCTCCTCGTTCCCAAGATGCGTCCCGTTCCCACGATGCTCCCCGTTCCCACGATGCTCCCCGTTTCCACAATGCTCCCCGTTTCCACGATGCTCCCCGTTCGCACGGTCCTCATTCCCACGGTCCTCCTCATTCCCACGATGCTCATTCCCACGATTCACCTCGTTCCCACGGTGTTCCTCTTTCCCAGGGTGTTCCTCGTTCCCACGATGCTCCTCATTCCTACGATGCTCCTCATTCCCACGATGCTCATTCCCACGATTCACCTCATTCCCACGATGCTCTTCATTCCCACGACGCTCTTCATTCCCACGACGCTCCTCATTCCCACGGTGCTCCTCATTCCCACGGTGCTCCTCATTCCCTCGGTGCTCCCTGTTCCCTCGGTGCTCCCTGTTCCCACGATGCTCCCTGTTCCCACGATGCTCCCTGTTCCCACGATGCTCCCTGTTCCCACGATGCTCCCTGTTCCCACGGTGCTCCTCGTTCCCACGGTGCTCCTCGTTCCCACGATACTCCTCGTTCCCACAATAGTCCTGGTTCCCACGGTGCTCCTCATTCGCGCGGTGCTCCTGATTCTTGTGTCATTGAAGATATTTCGTCTGTTCTCTACGCGCACGAATACGAGTCTCATTCTGAACAATTTATCAATAGAAGCGATGAGATAGACCCCACTCAACTTCGACGAAGTACGTTTTCTGATCCTGACTATTCTTCTGCATTCCGTAGAGCTGATTGGTTATTCCGTAGCAAATTTAGACCATCAAGAGATGTCCTGCATTGCGCTGGAACTGAAAGCACCCCTAGCGGCAATGAAGCTTCATTAAGCGCCTGTGATCTAGCAACGGGTGGATATCCTATTTCTCAAAAGTTGGCCCCGGAGGTAACTACAATTTCGCATGACGATTTTTGTTCTTCCTTTGCTATGAATCGCATGAAGTCTTTGGGCGCTGTTCATTCTGAACCCCACCTTCGTTCTAGGAAATCAGTTTGGGTAAAATCCACCGAAGCTCAATTTTCAAGCGTGTCAGATGATACCAGGACAAACCCTGTTGTTGGAAGATTGACGAATTCTAAGTCTAGAAAAAGCGGTCGTAGAAATTCAGCTCACGTTTGCAAACATAAAATTAGACCCAAGTTGACGCGCAAAGAAGAATCGGAAACTGAGTCTTCTAAAGTTCCACGTTTAATTCAAATTTTAAATGAGATTCAATCACCAAATTTACGCCCCGACAAAATTGTTGAAAATGAAAAGCAATTTAGTAATGACACTGTTCTTCCGTTGGACAAGAAAGATGGACTTAGCCCTGTAACTGATCACAGAATCTATGAAGAGTGTCGTGTCATTGGAGAGCTTTCTAATTCTTGCACGATTTTGCCTTCCGCTGGAGAAGGTAAAATGCGGGTAAAACTGCGCCGAATGTCTGAGAACGATCTGAACTTGATTACATCGGATAATTACAGCCCAACTAAACCGAAGAAATCGGTCCATGTATGTTCTACTTTCGATTCTGTTTCCGAAAGTGAGGTGGAAGATAATTACACGTTTGGTTCATGTAAAGTTGTCCGCTTAGTGAAGAAAAGATCGAGGCCTAACATGAACGTTGAATTTGAAACTGAAACTTACAATTCTAAAACCGGTGAATCATATTTTCCTATTTATGCTAATAACCCTGATGAACTTGATGCAGCCTTGGAATTTGAAACCGCAAGGGCAAAGTCAGTAGGGACTTTAGAACGAAGTAGAACACAATATAACCAAGAGGAAGAAAATAGCGAAGCACAGTTCTCACCAATGCTCGGTCCAGTTGACGTTTCATGCGCTCCTAAGTTGTCAGAAGAGTCTGTTTCCGATGAAGTTTGGATACAAGATACTGATTTTCTTCCTCTGACGGACGATTGCAAAGAACAATTGCGACGCAAAGCTTCTTCTGATCTTCAAGACTTGCACGATGAATCGCTAGAAAGCTCTAGTTCAGAAGATCTTGTCATTGATCATAAAGCTTCTTTGGAAAGTCACTCGAATTTTTCCTCAAGGGGAAACAATTGCACTACTATTAGTTCTGAGGTCTTTCCGGAAAGTCACTCAAAAGATTTAGAAAACTTTCGGAATCAAGTGTTGTTTCATCGAAAATACCTTTCAACCCTCAAGGTTGTGTCCTGTATTTTTTCAGCAGTATTTTATTTAATTGATCTTGACATGGACGAAGATCCCATGGATTATCGTGAGTTTGAGGGGCGGATTGATGCAGAAATACGAAAGCTAGATTATCTCGTCCCAGAATTTTACAGATACTGTAGTTTTTTGAAGACTACGCCGACGTCCGAGGAGCAACCTAATGATGATTTGACCGTGGGTGATGAAGTCTCTCTCAACGAAACGGATCAAATGAAAACTTCGACAGTAAAGCGATGTGCGTCAACTCACAGCATCGTTGCTGATCCCAAGCGAGTTAAATTCGCTCCAGGCACAGAGTCTCCTGTCGTCCGTCAGTGTAAACGGAAGAGTTTCAAAGCTAAGCTAATTTCTGAGTATTCCAGTAAATTGGCCAAGGCTGCAAGATTCTCAGGGTCAGCAAAGCTTCCTAAACTTTTTTTCAAGAGACCATCAAATTCTAACTCCGATGAGACAAAAGGAGAACGTGACAGACAAAATTCCAAGAACAGTATCCTTGAACAAGATAGGTCCAAGGAAACTCCACCTACCGCGGCAGTAGCGGGACCTCCTAAACATTCTGTGTGTGTAGAAGTTCACCTTAATGACAGCGTAAAAGTAGTTCCCAGTTCGCCTACAGGAGCTTCACGTGAGCTAAATATAGGGATCACCTTACCTGCAGAATCTCCACCTAAAGTGTACCATTCAAGGGCGGTTAACTTCAGGTCTTCATTAGAATATTCCGAAGAAGGCAACAGAGACGATGCTAAAAGGGGCATGTGTAGTGTACCGGAAAATTTCAACAGGGATATTTATTTCGATAAACATCCTGTATCAAATGATCAACAAGATTATCAAGAGAGTGAGACATCCCCTAACATCATTTTCATTGATGGTGTTGCCATTAATCAAGATGACGAAACTTTTGTCTAGCCATGGCTACCCGAACGGAAATTTGAGTGCCACGCTTGCCTTGTACGGAGGCACGGGCATCTGCGCGCTTCTATCGCCCTTTTATGGGTAATTTTGGCACCAGTCGCCCTGAACACATTGACTGCGATACGACCCACCGGTGGGTCGTTTTGCCCCTAGGAAAATAATATCATCGCAGCCAACGTGTTGAAGTATGAGCAGTGCGTTTTTTCTGATTGAAACCCTCAGAATGTGCTTTCTTATCAAAATTTTATTTCTCAAGTTTTGGACTTAGTTTTGAAACATTTCTGAGAACCAACATTGACTCAGCATCAGCAAAAAATTTGGCTTACCTACAAGTATTTTGCATGACACTTCTATTTGGATTACACGTGTCTTAAATTTCCTCTGAAACCCATTTGCGACGATCTAACAAGACTAATGTATAAAACATTTATTGCTAACTTTAACATCTTACTTATTCATCAATATGAAATATTTTACTACTAAAAGCGCAATACATGCTTCGGGCAGAGTAATCTTTATCTTCAAAATTCTAAGATGTCCGTCACAGCTTCTATTATTTGTTCCGACTTGAGGTTCCTGGGCAAGCCTATACCATTCGACCTTCACATACCAACTGCGTTACTTGCGCAGTACGAACAACTCTTGCATTACCGGTATTCTTGATTCTTGTTGTTCAACGACGTCAAATTTTAAAATGTTTCACTCCTACATCCATGTATCTAACTCACTGAAATCAGCCTTGTTTTTTCACATTGCTCTCTCCTAAGCATTCTTCAATGATTATCAAATCGAGTATTCTTATTGCTAAATTTATGCCCGCTAGAGCTTTGGCCATCATTGAGGGCAGGCCACTCCGAGCTGTAAAGTTTTACCGTCACGCCCCTTACACGTATAACACGTCAGTGTCTCCAAGTGTATGATTCAACGCTGTTTATGGAGGGAGTTACCAGCGAGCAATCACTTGTCCCTCCTCACCATCAAATTTTTGTTTTACTACTCTCTTCCTAGTCTAAATTTTTCGCCGGAGCATCTATAACCTTCTGTAATGTTGGTCGCTCGAGCTTTTGCTATAAGTGCCGCCTCCCATTAATTAATCGGCAAAAATGTTAGGCTGGGTTATAAACTTACTTGCCAAGCACTGCCCACTCAATTACGGATCAATACCTTTTCAGTCCCTGATCAGTCACTCAGTCACTAATCATATCTACGTTCACTCAACTTTTCCAGCTTCCGCTCAATTATTTACCCATTAACAGCTCATATTCATACTCAGTTAACTTTCATCACTCACCTTATTTTACATATAAACGCTCTTTACTACTTAATCATGCTCACCTAACCATTATCCGGACTTACTCATCCCGTTAAACATACAGACATCGTCAAGACCTCACGCTCAACCCACTCTACGCCCCAACCGTACCCGCGAATTGCTTGTTTATATCCACTTAATCATCTGTCTCCATTCATGCGATCACCTGTTCAGTACTCTCGCCTTATCCTCATTGACTTTGTAGTATGTGTATATACCTGCCTTCATCTCCTTCCATCATTGTGCCGCGTGCGCCTGTCTTAACAAAAGTCCAACCTCTGCTCGCTATGCTTCTTTTCTTTGAGGTACGTCTCGTGATGTTCATTATATTTTTCTGCGTTAATTGTTTGACGTTTTATCGGTATATCGCTTGATAACTTACTTTTTATTGAACATTTGTAAGAGACTTTTGTCACTTTTTTGTGTTGTTAAATTTAAGTGCACGTCTGAGGAATTTGTTCACTCGCAAAACTTATTATACGCGTGTTCTTAGCCAGAGAATTGTGGCTTGTGGCTGTTCATTATAGCAAGTTGAGATGGGCTACTCTTTGCTTCAGGTTAATGTAACTTAATGCATGTAAATTTAATGGAAATCCAACGTATACAAGCTATTTCGAAACATAGGAATTCACATGATTTAATTTTGAATTGAATCAGAGAATTCACTGCTCTCGAAAAATTTAATATTTTCACGTTTTAATTTAATATTTGAATATTAATTTTCAATTGCTTCAAAGTTCGAATGGTAAAAGAGTGATCCTGAATGTTCTGGATCACTTTTTTGCTGTACAACTTTTTTTAGGGGCCTTGACACCATGCAATTCGACGTTGTATTATGACTGCCTCATCAGTTGCAAAACTCATACTTTTCACTTGCGTAACATTGCACAACAGCATTTACCTTTTCTAAAAATCTTAGAAAAAGAGATGTGCCTTTTGTACTGCGAAGATAAAATTCCTACACTTGAATAGTTCTGGTCCTAATGCTTGTGTACTATGGGTTGTAGATGAACCTTCATAATTACACATGCTCAGCCGTATTTAGTCGTTGGATTCATGCCACGTTGACTTAAAATATAGAATATTTTTTCTTCAAAAATTGAGCGATGCACCCTAGAGTCGGCTTTTTACATTTTTTGTATCAATTTTATCGTCAGAAAAAATTATTCATTGATTATCTTCCACGTTTAAGAAAAAACGGTCGAAAAGCTAAGAGTTGGGAAATTTACACACCTATAATTCTTATACTTCTGATCATATTTTGAAGACTTCTACTTTTTCTGATGCACTGTAAATCAATAGTCAAAATTTCTCCCGTCAGTGATTATTATTCAGCTGTCAGAGTTGTGTACATCTTAATTTCCTTACATTTTATTCTCTTGCTTTTTAATACCCTTATATTTTATTTTATTACTTTTTAATTTCTCTTACACCTACACAGATTCCCTCACATTGCCATTCCTTTACATTTTAGCACGTTTCCTGTGACGATGCTATTTTTCTAACGGGAAATAACCCACTGGTGGGTTACCTCGCAAAAAATGTGTTGAATCCCCTCTTACATCGTGGTTCTCTTGCATCGTGATTCTCTTACATCGTGGTTCTCATACATCGTGGTTCTCATACATCGTGATTCTCTTACATCGTGGTTCTCATACATCGTGGTTCTCTTACATCGTTGTTCTCATACATCGTGGTTCTCATACATCGTGATTCTCTTGCATCGTGATTCTTTTACATCGTGATTCTCTTGCATCGTGATTCTTTTGCATCGTGATTCTCTTGCATCGTGATTCTCTTGCATCGTGATTCTCTTGCATCGTGATTCTCTTGCATCGTGATTCTCTTGCATCGTGATTCTCTTGCGTCGTGATTGTCTTGCGTCTGAATTCTGTTACATTTTAATTCCATGACATTTAAATTTCCTTAAATTTTAATTCCATCACATCTAAATTTCCTTACATTTTAATACCATGACGTCGAAATTTCCTTACATTTTAATACCATGACGTCGAAATTTCCTTTCATTTCAATTCCATGACATCTAAATTTCCTTACATTTTAATTCCATGACATCTAAATTTCCTTATATTTTAACACCATGACGAAGAAATTTCCTTACATTATAATTCCATGACACCTAAATTTCCTAACATTTTACTCCCATGCGTCCTAATTCATGTTGATGCTACTACTTGCAGGCCCCTCCAGAAGTCCCCCATTCCCCTCAACCGCTACGATGACGACCTCGTCGGAGGCCGCTCTGCCAACAAGCAGGTCGCCCGGGCGCTCTTTGGTTTTACTGCTCAGAATAAAAGGTGAAGTTTCCATCTATTTATTTTAGTCGTAAAACATAGTGAATAACACTAACATAGAAGTAGGGTTTTTATATTCATGTTGACCTAATAATCCATTACGTGAAAATGAAGATGTAAAGGTATGTTCACTGCAGAGCGTAGAGATGATGGTTCCTTTACTCCTGATTACAAAGCAGTAGACAATTATATTCACGCGCCTTGAGTTTTTGTTGGCATGTCTGCTGAAGAAAATTTTGCACAGCCAATGGTTTTGTAAAATACGTGTGCAACAAAGTTTACGGTCTTGAAGGAATCTATTGTTCAAATGATGTTATTTTAATTTTGTTTTCCTAATGGGTTCGCCGACATACTCCTCAAAAAACTCGATACGCGACTTCAATAGCGCCCGTTCCGATTGTCTTTCCTATTTTCAATGCAAAGGTAACTTTTAGACCGAAATGCGACTTTCGGTTAGATGCGTCCTCTGATATGATAACGTCGATATCCCTGTGGGATTTCTACTCCGGTAACGATCGTTTTGGTGATGCGTTGTAAACCATGTTGTGTATGTACAGGATGTCCCTAAAAATCTATATATTTCAACCCTTAATTAGATGAAAAATTTTCGTTCGAGTTATCCCAAATTTTAGCGGTGCATTTAAAATTCAAAACGTTTTTTGGAAAGGAAGTAATTTCTCGTATATTTCCTTGTTTGTGGTTTGAATTGAGAGTAAGTTATGATAGTCGTAATACGTTCAGACGCGTACGATGCGTTTTTAAATGAACACACATATAACGCTCGCTTTTGCTTCGAAAACTGTCGACTTTCCTTTGCACATTGTTGGCTTTCACCCTGACTTGATTAAATTTTTTTAGACACAACTGACTTTCAATGAATTCGAAGCTCAACTTCCATAGAACTCGAACTTGCCAGGTTCTTTTCAATAAGAAATGAATACTGGTAGAATTCTAGAGTTTTTACGATAAAAGTAATTATGAATCTTCTGCGTTATTTGGACTTAATATATTATTGCTAATGAAGTTTATTCGCAGGGAACTGAGCTTCAACAAGGGCGACATCATCAGCGTGAGGCGCCAGATCGACAAAAACTGGCAAGAGGGCGAGCTGAGGGGCATTGTTGGCATCTTCCCTTCCAACTACGTCGAGGTGATTGCGTCTTTTCCACCCACTCAGGCCTCAAGTTTATTCTTCGAGGAATTTTAAAAACTTCTTAGAAACCCGTTTACTAGTAGGCCATTTATGTCAAAAAAGAAAATTTTAAGGAAAATTTCCTCGAGTTCCTGAAATATATGCGTATCTGTGAAGTCTTGAAGTACTAAAGAAGTTATGGGGTGCGTAAAATCTAAATGAAAAAATAAATTTGGGATTATTCCATTCCATACATGAGTAACTTTAGTATAAAATGTAGAGGCACTGTATGATCAATCAATTATTTATTGCAGTGACTTTCTGTTACTATCGATCTAATTCCGTAAAGATGGGTACTGTGTTAATGAGTAACTGGGCTTTTCAAAGCAGCGTCTCATCCCTGCTTCAGTCACGTGATGTTTGGTCGCGCAGCACGATTATTGAACCAATTGTAATCAGTACTGCTTGTTTTTCAGGTTTTTAATTAAATATAAGGTGCGTTGCGTTGAACTTTTTATGTTAGTTTTCTTTAATAAGACGTCCATGTTCTAGATCCTGCCAGCCGAGAGTCTCAAGTCCCACGTACGAAAGCCGTCTGAGGGACAAGCGAGGGCCAGGTTTGCCTTCCAGGCCCAGACCAGCATGGAAATGTCCCTGTCGAAGGGTGGGTCTTTGCCTGGTTCCTTTAAATAGAAATATTCACGGACTAAACTACATAGGTAGGAATGTCCTTGCCTAAGGGTGGGTTTTTGCCTGATTTTTATGGTTGCTGTGACCACAGACTAAAACGCCTGATGATGTCTTTGTTGAAGATGTTTGATGAGCATGTCCACAGACTAACATGTGTAGAGTTTCAGTATGAGGCTTATTTTACGCAGAATAAGCATCTAAGTTATATGCGTTAGTGTTGCAGGGTGTTGAATTTTGTCTGACAGGCTTATGTCGGAGCCTCCCTCACTCGATAAATTGCTATCAATTTATACAGTTCAAATATTTCATCATTAGTGTTTTGTTTTTATATTCATTCTTTGAGTTTTATCATCAGAAAAGCTGAATCGTTTTTGGTCACTGTTTAACATGTTTCTCCATGGGCTCTGGTAGCGTGATGGCCTCGTAACCTAGAGGACCTTGGTTCGAAACTCGGCTCAGGCGAGGTATTTTCAAGTAACCAGGAAGTGCTTCCCTTGAAAAATGAAGTTTAAATCACACATTTTTCACATCCTTCACCACGCCAGTAGTTGTAAGGCATTGAAAACCCAACGGTAAAACGTGTTGGAATGAATAAAGGTCCTATTTTTGCGATATAATCCAACCGTGGTTCAATATGTGTGATTGTATGCATTCGCAAATTTTTATTGAACTGTTGTGTTTCTGAGTCTTTGTTTCATTCCCGTACGTAACATTCACGATTCACACTCACTTTTACATTTCTAATGATGCTACACGGTTGGGATTACCGCTTGCTATCCTTACTATTCAATTTATAATTCTGCCTTTTGAAGTTCTGTTCATATTGTACATCTCAGTTTGATATGCATTAGGTTTTGGAACTGTATGATAATAATAAAATCAGAGACCACAATATTAACCAAGGTGATATTGATGACGATAGCAATGTACTTAATGATAATAAGTATAATATTATGTGCGGTAATAATATGAAATTTATTGGCAGGTGAGACCGTGATTCTGACACGCCGCGTCGACCAGAATTGGTACGAGGGTCGAATCGGACAGCGACGTGGCATCTTCCCAGTCTCGTACGTTGACGTCCTCGTAGAGCCGGGCGACAAAGGTATGTCTCAAATCTTTAAGTGGCCAAGTTATTACTTTTATTGTAGCTGGGATGTTCGATCGTGCCTTAACTCCAGTAGTGGAGCAAGAAGAGCGTTTTTAACCCGTTCAATTGTTGCCTTGAGAGCATTTAATGGACTGTAATTATTAACATTTATTGTAGTCTCTCTTCTTGATCGAACGGTTGCTTTGTTAGCTGGGCTGGTAAGGAATTCTTCTTATTAATTTTTAAATAAGAGCTTCCCCAGAATTAAGAATTCGAAACCCAAATGGCCTATTTGTTAATTGATTGTTGAAGTCGAAATTTTTCAGATGTCAGTTTCTGTATTTTTCCGATTATATTATTAGAATAATAATATCTATACTCTTTCCCTGCAAGGACGAGTTGACTCGTTACTACTCGTTTCATATTTTTTAACTTTGATGCCGTAAACTCATAAAATCTTTGATTGAAGAAACTTTAAGAAAATAAATTCGCGCCTCCTTGACCTCTCTTGGTATGAACTGATCAGATCAGACTGTACCCATACATCAAAAGCAGATGAAAAGTCGCTTGGAACGTAAAACTTGTCTCGATAACGTTCTGGGGAAGGGGTGATAGCAATTTATATTTAGTGATGTTATTAAATCGTTTCGGCCTAGAGATGTTTAATTGATTAATATGTGACTTATTAATGTTGCCTACTAAACGTAGATGTCTGCTTTCTGTATTGCTTATCTTTTGATGTCTCTTTCCAGTTTCTTCATTAGCTTCCTTGGTTTCACGCCTTTGGTTCCGTCTCATTCCTCGACCCATGCTTCAATTTAGTCTCGGAAATCATTTTTTGACATAAAGTGAAAAGAGCTAAGCTGAACATTTTTCTCAAGTTAATGCATTATAATTCGTTGAAAGAACCAATATACTAATTAAATTTACCTCATTTATTCGACATTATTTTATGTTGTTTCATGGTCAGTAGTATATGGCATTTGAGAAGTGTGAAGTGTTTAATAATAATATTAATTTAAACGGTCCCTAAAAGTTTATATCTGTCAGCTTTACATGTTACTATTATTTTTAGTCATTTGTGTAATTATTATTGAATGGAATAATTACATATCCGCTTTAGCAGCATTGGTAAAAGTTGAAGCTCACGGACGGAATTGACCCACACGATTTCTACCGCTTCTATGTTTTCAACCGATTCGTAAATTGACGATATTTTCTGCACAATTATTCCGAATTGCTTTTTTCGAACTGTTCAATCGAATCCTTGCATATACCCCACAATTGTCCAATTTTTTGAAGTAATTCGTTCATTATGCATGCGAAAATCTCTTGAGATAAAGAGTTAAACGCATCCTTCTCGTCGTAACTTACCCGCCTCGAATGTAGCAGCTACTCTGACATGAGCCGTCTTTACTGGCACGTGTCAAGATCGTCATAACATCTCGTATTCCTGTACTTTGAATTCTGCGAAGAAATTCTCGTCTATTTCAATGAAGAAAGCTAGAATCCTAAGCGAAGTATATTAATTTTGGTACGTATCTTGAGAGAATATTTTTCTTCCAGTTTTAGTTTTTTTTTGCCAAGTTAACAAACATTTCTTCGAAGAATCGTGCGCGTGCAAGTATATTGTTCAGTGCGGGCTGTTAATCAGAGATATTTTAGAAAATGCTACTTTAATGCATTTATTAGATTTTTGTCTGTCCCAAAAGAATCCTCTTTTAGTCGCAAGAAAGCCTGTATTTCAGTCCTAAAAAAACTCTATTTTAATCCAAAAAAAACACTGTTTCGGCCATCTGAAAACTCTGTTTCTGTCCCAAAAGAACCCGACCTCTTGCACGAAAATCTTACTTTTCACCCATTTTTCAATACTTCCCACCTCTCCTTTGCTCCATTTCCTGAACTTCCAGCGAACGGCTTCTGCTTGTAAATTTTCGTGTGAAAGCTGAAGCCTAAAATTAGTATTAGCTTTATGATAAACAATGCTCTATAAATAGTAATTATGTTCATTTGCATGAAGTTATAGCAACATGGTAGATTGAGTACGAGGTAGCTCGAAGTTAAACTTACCTGCTAAGTTTACTGCACAGCTACGTTCGCGTGCTGCAAGCCGCCTAACCTGAACATTCTGGCTTCAAACTGCGCCAACATATCACATGGACACGCTGAACTAAACCTTGTTATAGTTTAAAAGTATCCTATACAGAGTGTAGATTAGAAATTACTAAAATGGATGCTTATTAATACAATTGGCAGTTATTACTGAAAAAAAAAAAACTTTTATATTAGAGCGCTTATTTTGCAGTCATTTATACTAGCAAGAAAATTAGGACTGAAGATGATTATTTATTACAGGTGATGTACACTCTTTTAAACTCTTAATTGTACTTCATTCTTTTGCTACTTGAGCGCATAATATTCATATAATATTATTAAAAAGAGAGCGCTGAATATTCATAAAATTAGAAGACAATGGAAACTGTTGAATCTATGGCGACAGGTATTTCAAAGAATATCAATGCACTTGCACAAAGTTTAATACACTCACTTTACTCGATTGCTGAATTTACGTATATCTAAATTTTAATTTGAAACCTTAAAGAATTACGAACGTTTTCTTTCATTAGATCAAAATTATGTGTCCATCGCTTGAATGTTTTTAATCTTTATTATAAGACGTTCGAGAACTATAAACCCATAGCTTGACAGTATTCAAATTTCAAGACTAATCGTTCTGGAATTATGAACATATGACTTCAACTTATCAATATTTCAATGTGAAACTTTCGCGAAATACGAACCTATTACTTGAATGTATCCAAATTTCAATATGAGACGTTCACGAAGGACGAATGACTTCGATGTATGAAAATTTCAATACGAACCGTTTGAGAACCACGATTCAAAACTTAAAGTTGCCAAAATTTCATCATGAGTCGTTGAGAAATGCGAACGCGCAAGAATTAAGCGCATAGAAATCGTGTGGAGGCGTTCCTAAAGTTTGCTTCACTCGTTGCCCTCCCAGCGTCACCAACCCGCTCTCCTCTTCCCCGCCCAGCCCTGCCCTCCGCCACTGTTCTCTACAACGGCGTCGTGCCTGGTACTAGCAGTGCTAGTTCCACGCTGGTGGGTGGTGGGCTCTGTAAACTATTATATAATTGACTAGTAGTGCTAGTTCACGCTGGTGGGTCGTGGACTCTGTAGTGTATTGTAAAATGATCTGAAATATCTGGCAGTGCTAGTTCTATGCTGGTGGGCTCTGCAGTGTATTATATAATTGTCTAGCAGTGCTAGTTTCACGCTGGTGGGTGGTGGGGTCTGTAGTGTATTATACAGTTATCTAACAGTGCTACTTTTATATTAGTGTGTGGTGAGCTGCGTTGTTCAACTAGCCTGAGGATTTTATTTCTCTAGCAGTGCTTGAATATACAAGTATTTGCTTCACCCTGGATGTAGAGGTCAATTTAAATGTTATTGTTTTACGAACTAAGCATCGTAAACGTATTTGTTCTTAATGAACAGAGGGAAAAGCTTTGATCGATATACAATTGGGTGACGAAGTTTCTTCTTCACCGGACACGCCGAAGCCACGAAAACTAAAAAAAAACATGTTCCTCGTAGTCTGGCTAAATCCTTGGTTAGGACTTGACCTTGCGTACGTGAGAGCATTAGCATATCAGTGTGGTATTTTGTGTATATATTTTCAACACATGTCCTTGATCTAGAGCTTTACACGCAAGTTTGCTTCTGTGAAAAAAATGAGATTTCTCTAACAATGTCTAAAGTTTCAACGCTTTTCCGTTTCCCTATTTGGGTTAAATCGCCTTGAGTTATCCGTTGATGGCTTAGGTCCTCAGGAGGGAAGGCGGTCAGCTTAGGAATAATGGGAGGTAGGCCTAAAAAGCAGCCCGCTTAGGTGGGTCTGGTGTTACTGGTCTTTGACTATTGAGTACTGCAGAAATACCCGAGTCTGCGCTCAGTTTTTCTTGATATTATTATACATTAAACTTTTCGAACGAGAACATTAAAACTATCGGGACTCAATTGAAATAACAGGTGTAAGGCTGGTGCCACAATTACTGAACATACAAATCATCAAAATTGATCATTGAAACTTTTTGTATCTCCTAGTGTGAGCAACATAGTTAAGTTTGGAATAAATTCGGAGATTATTCGCTCAGGATTTAGAAGGCTAAGGCCCGTGCCTTTGTCTTACAGGCCGATGGGTTTGGGGGTATTGGGCTTAGACAGAATAATGTTACAAGTTATAACTTTCTTTAAGGGTCTTATTAATTCTTCAAGAAGGTCAAGTGTTGTTCGTAGAGCTGGCATAATTTTCGTATGTGTAGTTTACTGTCTTATATTTTCCCATTAGTTCAAGATTTTCGTGACTTCATCGATTTGTTGTTTACTCGTACTAGTGTGTTTCCTGTCACGTCAGCTTCCTGAGTAAGTTTGCACGTGTAAACTTTGTGATGTGTCAATAGTCTTGAACTAATCGCTCGACATCTGCCGTATTTGAGGAATATCGAAATTTTCATCGAAAGCTGTCTTCTAATTCCGTCTCATAAGCCTAGCACATTATTACCATTTGTGTAGAAATGTTACTTAATATCGCAGGAATGCGCGTTGTGCGTTCGTTGTACGCGGGCTTCTTTTCGTGGTGTTCTTAAAAAACTTACTAAATCTCGGAGGCGAACTTTGATTTATTCGAAACAAAATTCAGCTAAAAAATTAACAACTTGACATTTGATTTTTACAGTATAGGAATTGTTTAATAAGATTCTTACAATAAATTTAGCTTGTGCACAGAAAGTGCTAAGCAGCACATGATACTATCAAAAACCTCATTTGGTAATAAGAACCAATTGACTATGAGATTAAGTTTTCTTTTGTGACGCTAATTGAATTTTTTCAATTAATATCTTACCTGTGCAAAGTAGATGCATTTCTACAGTTTCCTGCAATCCAGTCGACCCTTGGCTCAGTTACCTCTTTATGGAGTATAATCTAACCTCAAAGAGAACCAACATGATCTTGTGAGGATGTCTTCTTTAGGGCTATTCATTTTTACTTCACAAATTCCTCATTACAGCTCAATATTTTCCTTTTTATTTCAAAGGAGTGCCGTCACGGGAATAAACGTGAAATTTTGAATAGGAATTAAAATGGTTCAATGTGTCCACCAATACTTAAGTAAGATCATCTACATCCATTTTATTCAAGTTGAGATTGCCTTGCAGTAAACACGTTTTCAGATTTGTCAGTGGAATATCTGGGATCTCACGGGTAGTTCTACTTACAAATTTGACACAACAGCAATTCTCAATATTTTGGATAACAACTTCCGTGCTGTGCAGAGTGGAAGAAGTGGGGGCCCGCAGCAGCAGCAGGAGCAGCCGGAGAAAGCTACCATCGAAACTCGAGCCACATTTAACCAGCAGCTCAGTGTGAACACACAGCAGGAATCAGTTCCGTGAGTCTAGTCGAACTGTGCAAGTGTAAATTTTGGATATCTCTTGGCAAGTGCAAACTTGTGCGCGCTACAGAATATCGAGCTATTTTGCCTTTGCACGATCTGTGAAGTAAAATGAGGCAGAAAAAGTTTGAATGCGTTTGAAAAACCTATTGTTGTGACCAACGTCGCGTGGGTTGCCTACTTGAAATTGTTTTTCTTCCTCATACTGTTACGTAAATTCGAGCGCCCAATTCGTTTGAATTAGTTTAGACATTCATTGTATTGAAGTATGCACTCATGGTTATCAGAAAATGTTCAAGTTGATGAAATATTTACTAAATTATTGCAGTGAAACTGCGTTGAACTTTTAGTACAAATATTAAACGACATCATATGTGTCATTTCAGCCGTATTTTACCCATTGAATCGAGTGACAATTGTGTGCGTTGTATTAATGCTTTTGAAATTACAAACCTATGTATTTTAAGTGCTCCGAACATTGTTGGTTAATCAAAAAGTCATGAAATACCGGCGTGTAAATAAGACTCGAGCCCTTATAGAGATAAAAAATTTCAAAATTTTCACCCGTTCAATAGAACCTTTAAAAAAAATGCATTAACTGGAAAAAATGCATTTTTTGTACATTTCTTTCACGTTATTCAATCAGCGTTAACGGCGTATGCTTTGCATGGACGTACGAAGGAAGGGCTGTCATTCTCTCTTTTTTCATCTTGCAGCTGACCTTTTCGCCGTTTAAACTATTAAGCAAGAGTAATTATATTTATCATTTCTAGGCGTGTTTACCCGAACATTTTCACGTCAAGTTTGTGCAATAAATGATGATAATTTATGAGAAGTTGAAGTCGCACATTTACATTTACCAACGATAAGTTTCATTTTGTTTGCCTAGGCAAGTCGATGCAGTGTTTTGCATCCGAATCGAAGCCTCCTAATTAATGGTGTTGCAGGTACCGAGCACTGTACAACTACAAGCCTCAGAACGAAGACGAGCTTGAGCTCAAGGAAGGAGACATCGTTATGGTGATGGAGAAGTGTGATGACGGTTGGTACGTTGGAACGTCACGTCGTACTTCGCTCTTTGGTACCTTCCCCGGCAACTACGTCGAGCGAGTGGCGTAGAGGAGTGGTTCTCTGAGAGGCCTCAGCACCAGGCACACTCGTACACTCGGTGTGCGCGCTTGAAATTTCGCCGAAATTTTATTGGATGCGTCGAACGCTGATATCCCCTTAGCAACGCGTGTAACAGAACGACAGGTTTCTTAATCAAAGAGTCTGGCCAGTGGAAGTCAGAAATCAGGGAAGGAAAACTGAAAATGATCGGATCAAACCATTATTTGTTTTTTGTTTTACCGACGGCACTTCAGGCTTTGATAGACTGATTGCTATGTAGCGAATTCGACCGCAGCAGTCGCAACATGTTGGTGCGATGAAGCCGTTTTTTCAATGGTTAATAACATGCCATAATAACACTGATATTTTCAGAATTGCATTGCTTCTTATTTGATCTATTGGATCTCACACCATGTTTGTATCAGAGAGAGTTGTGAAATAATGTATAATTGCCTTATAATTACATAGATCTTTGGATGTACAATGTACGTTTTCGGTATACTGAATCTGTTGAACGATACAAGTAATTCGTTTTATAAAAATTCTACTGCAAATCCTTCTCTGAAAGCCATGGGAAAATGGCTATCCGGAGAACTTTGGACGAATATTCTTCGTGATTCCCCACGGAGAAATTACTTTAGATCATGCTGATAAATTCCAATAACAGATTAGTTCTGATAAAATTCATGATTTTACAAGCGCTCATTGGCCCAAGTTGTGGGAGAAGCAATGTTCTCATCAACCGCATGTTAGGTAGAGGCTCAGGAAGGCTTAGGGGAAAGACCAGGCTGATTGCGCATAGGTTAACGTAAAATTTTATGTTTGCATTCATACTCTGGAATGAAAAGTATTTCGAAAATCCCCGTTCAGTACTGGGGATTTTGGCTTCGTTTTTTTTTTCGTTATGATTTTTGGTGGCAATCTTTAGGAGATCCATTTCTTCGTTTGTGCAGGTGGCTAACTTTTTGTGCTGTTTTTTTGTTTTCAACAAAATGTTCAAAGTACGAATGTATGGGACTTGAAAAAAGGGTTATATAAAACTTTGTCGATAAAACTTTGGGGCTAAAGAAATGCGAAGCTTCAAACCCAAATAAGTGTTCAGTTTATTACTTTTTGATTAAAAACTTTAATTTAAGTTTCTCAGATGTGCAGTCCAGATGCTTACCCATTTTCTAAATGTTGGTCGTTGTATATACGCTAGATATCGTCTGCTGTTTGCAGACGGATAACTAACTTCAAAATTCTGACATTTTTCCAGTTAGTTGCCTTTAAATTGACTCTCATCATTAGGACTTTTAATCCTGTTTGCCTGTATGTTTGATGACACTGTAGCGCATTTTATAAATTCAGCTATTGCATCTGCTGTTGAATTAGTCGTCCAATTAACCGATTGAAACGCTTTGTTTCTTGAGTGAGTACCGCAGTTATGTTTAGTTCCGATGACTCTGTTACTCCTTATGTCTTCTCGTGAAGTTGAGCGGTTTTTACAGTTTGTTTTTTGTAGAAAGAACACTTCAGGTTTTTGCACTCATCTAGTCACGCCCAAAGTATACTTAATCTTCTAAAGCTGTAGCTGCGCTTGTCAGGTGCACCCATTCGGCGAAAATATTTTGTTTCTCGTTAGCTTCTCATCGGTGAAACTCATCAAATATTGGGGTTCATATCGAGAAACCTAGTGGATAAATTATCGACTTTGGACGATAAGTCGCAAGTTGTCCTCCGCGTGGGTGCACCTTGAGGAGCTACCTTATTCTTATTTACTACAGTTGCACCTGATAAGCATGACGTTTGGGAGCTTAGAAGTCTTTGTTAATGAAAAATTTGTTTATTATGGTGTTCAACGGACGAGTTGAGCTTTTCTTATTTTTATTATATTTCAAATTTTTTGTACTGCATGAGAAATCAATTTTGGCCATTTTTGTTTGCGTCATTTACTACTGTTGCGAAGACTTCTGTGCTCCAGTCTTGCATTTAGTTGATTATTTTATTTTAATGTTGTCTCATTCGATGTTTGTCTCATGAAATGTTGAGAACATTCGTTTGACCAACAGACTTACAGCAGCGTTGCCCAAATAATCAGTCCGACGGGCCTATCGTCATGTGCGCTCGTTGCTCGGGTCACGTGACCATAACGTACGTACATGGAGCCATTTGCAACACTTGAGGGATGCCTGAGCTACTGACATCTGCTATTCTTTCCAAGACCCAATATTGAGACCGAAAGAACTTTACGTATTTTCAGTACCTGAATTTTGTTTGATCATAGGGCATATGTTGGTCTCCCCAAGGCATACAATGTCAACCAAAAGAAATCGGAGCTTTTTTCAACAACTTTCATACATACCAGGGTCAGCAACCTGTGAACTGAAGTTCAAATAATATTGAATTCAAGTACTAGCTTATATACCTGTGGTCTCCCGTTTAACTTTTTATTTCAATATGTGCTGAAAATAATGAGCAAAATAGATGTTGTTGAAAGAGTTTAGAAGCTTAGTTGATTTGCTCTTTCATAAGTGTAGAACATTCTTGTCCTTGCGTTGTTGCTTTTTTTGGTAAAGCTACGAGTTTTAGTGGGTATTCAATTTAATCACCACTAGTAGGAAAAAGATGTAAAGCTCTGTGCTATAACACTCTCATTATATTCGTTGAACTTTAAGCTTCCACTTGATTTTGGGTAGTTTCTAACACTAAACAAAGATATTTTGCACTTGAGCTGCAATAGTGAGCATGGGAAGTTGACCATCTTGTCAAGCCATAGGCGAAGATGAAGACAACATCCCACAATGAATAGAAGTTCACGGTATTCCACCAACTTTCAATCAGAAAACACATAATGCCCGAGCAGCGAGACGCTGCATAATTGGCTCCGAACGTTTTGCTCTAATTTTAGTTTACTGCTTAGCTACAGTTAATTTTATCTTTTGAATTTAAGCTTTCGTTTGTGTATAGTTCTTCTGTAGCTGTGCTTTCACCTTCTGGACGTGTTACCTACCGAGAATTTTAGATCAGGAAACCCTGATTATCAACGATCTTTGTTGGGCTTCGGTTTGGCAAGCGTGACGTATTGGATTTTGTGTTGTGTTTGTGGGTTAGAGGTAACATGGATGTAAGCTAATCAAGAATCAGAGATTATAGTAAAAGGTGGCTTGTAAGTATCGCTTGTCCGTGCTTCGGACGCTCCTGATGCTTCTTGGATTATATTTTTCTGCATGATTAAATGAGGTATTGTTATCTGGTCCCACCGTTATTCTTTATTTTGACATAGTTTGATAATGGGACTCTTGATGATATTTTAGGAGTTATCATGGTGATCCTTTCTGAGTGTTGACCAGCACACCAGTTTTAAGTTGAATTTTTACCAGCCTTGGGTCAAGATTTCCTAAGGAAGGAATGTTTCTTAAACCACCGGTGCTCTTTGTAGATAATGTTTTTTACGCGAAGGGAAATTCATTGCTTGCTGCGTGTGTTTTTTGAGAGATAATCAACTTTGGAATACTGGATAATATATTTAGCTTGTTGCGGACAATTCGTGACTGCCTGCTCCAAGTTTGTCATTCTGTGCTTCCATTGTATGTTCGTAAAAGCTTCGATTACACGGTTTAGGCTTAATTTTTTCGGATAATTCAAACTTAAATCCATGTAATTACACACGTACTTATAGATTTTTAGGCGTTCGCTTAAGTGCCTTTTAGGAGGTCGTGTGTGGCAGATTTCATTTTCTATTTTACATCGTTAATCGGCTTGCACATTAATGGAATTCTATATCTTTTATTTGAATTAGGCTTTATATCACGCTGAGAACGTCAAGTAATATGTTATTCTTCGATCTATTAGCGTAACAAGTAATGGTCACCATAGCAGTTTTATCACTAAATAACTCACTAATAATGCTTTTTGTTAATGTTCACCATAAAGTTTGTTGGGCCCAGTCTAAATTAATTGGGAAAGAACTTTCAACCTCATGTTTAATGCATTTTCATTTTATTCGTACAACTGAATTTCAATGTAATCGATCACTTCTGAAAACGCAAATAAGTACTTTAATGCAAACGTTGGGTTGTTATGTTTACGACACTAATATCTGCAAAAAAAACGTTGATTCAGATGGATTGAAAAAACTGTTTAGTGATTTCAGGTATTTTTCTTTATTATTATGCACAATTCTTGAGATAAGTAAAAAATGATTGCTAAATAAACTATGTATGTTACACTTAATTAAAGTATTGGTTCCCTGAACTGCGAGAAAGATGGCATAGGGCCGTGTGAACGATAAATTAATTTTCTACATATTCAGAAATCAATTTCCAAGTTTAGCTGCAATATCCCACCAAGAGAAGAGGACCTATTGTGCCACTCGGCGCTCAAGTCATTGAAGAGAGCATACCAATAACAGATATCAACTAAATATTCAATCACGAAGAAACGCATAGTTATGGCGAATTGTGCGTCAATTTGCGGACTCTACTATGTATCACCGCTCTTAAATTGATCAAATATATTTTCAAACACGCCAAATAGGTTTCACTACTCACGATACTAAATAACGTAAGGCCAGCATTCATTCTTTGGTTATAAACTCGGCCAGAATATCATATAACTACGTAACAGTTACGTATTTACATCGAAAATAACCACAGACATCGTCACATTGCACGAAACTCGCTTTTACCTCTGGTTGAATTTCAGTATATCAAACACAGACCGCGAGCAGTGGGGAGTAGGGCACATGAGAAACGTGTAAATGCAGCCTCTCGATGAATGTACCCTCGAAATAGTGTGTTGCTCATTTCAGAAGTACAACAGAATATACTTTGTATGCCGGTTGCCAATGAGCACACACATGTCATACACAAGCGCATTGAGGGCGGACTAAACTAATATCTCAGAACTCCAAGTTAAATGAGAATTTTTCGATAATGACCACTGATTAGCTCAAATTTGATGAATGGCCCTTCAACCAATGTAACTATTTGCCATCTCGTCCAGTTCGACGAGCATGAGTGAGGTGAATAAGTCAGACTTCGTCCTGATTCTCTGAAAGAAACTTGGAGCTACGTCTACGCGCAAAGAGCGGTTACGGGTCCAATAAGTACACTTACGCAACATGAATTGACCTAAAAAGTTAAGCTTCAACCCTTTAACATTCGAATTGTTCTTAACACTAGCTTTGAATGAAAAGCTAGAATTAGCCGCCAAAAACGCCCCAACATCACACCATTACCCCTTTCCGAGTTGAGCGCTGTGTAGAACAAAATCGGGTATCTATTAACTAACACTAATAGTAACCTGAATAATTCTCTAATACGCAAAATAAAGTTCAAATGCTATTTTTGAGTCCTATGTATAATGTTAAATCACAATGCTAGTCGAAGAAATTTACTTCCTATTGCACTCCCTTTTATTCACTATCAAAAGTACTCAAAAAAGCGATCAGAACACTACCGTCATTTTTGATTACCAGCAAATTCCTAAATAATACGGCTATTGATTCTATAATTTCCCCTAGAAGAACTTCCGGTTATTCTAACTGATGAACTCTCTGCATTTAATTTAATAATACTATAATGCACTCGGAATCGCAAAGAATTCTATTGGTCTATATCGAAAATAAAGTAATTTTTTGTACATATGCAACAGCTTCAAAGAAATGTCGAAAAACGATAACTATTTATGTACACATTTTACGTCGGTACTTCGTTGCAGCGCTAATAAGGCCTCCACAATTTTTTGGAAGGCACAGAAGATTCAGATGAAATAGATTTCACGTGTTTCGAATTTTTTTCCAATTGACCAGGCTCGATACTATCACCAGATCCTCGCTTTAATTTCCCATCTGAGGACCGCCATGATCTCTTTTTCGCATGGCTTAATTGAGGCCCTGAAAATTTCTCTAGAGAGAAACTCAAACTCTGCAATGAGTCCAGTTCTCTATCCATACGGTTGCTTTTACTAGGAGGAATAGATTGAACATTTGATTTGGAAAATTTGTGCATCCAGGGCCCCACGGCAGGATACTGATGCTCCCAAGGACATGGCGAGTAAACGGGGGACTGGTACAGCCTGCGTAAGGTGATGGGGAGGTGAGTAAAGTGATCGTCGACTTGCTCTTCTATGAAAGGTGTGTGAGAGGAGCGTGACAACAGAGGAACTTCTCGTCCACGTGAAGACGAGCCATCAATTCGGCAGTGATTTGCTCCTGGAAAGAACGAAAAATAATTTATTCGTTGGACTCCTGTTTGAATTTTACCAACAAAAGAAGAGATTATTAATTATATAGTGGTGCTTCTGTTCGGGAATGAAAACAAAAATTTGGATCTTTTCCTCGTTTTGCAAGCTTTACATTTAAGAAAAATTAACAGGAATCATAGAGTTTCAGTACATCTCCTTGCCTCATTGCATATATGTGTTAAAATAAAGTACAAATAGAGCTCACGTCTTGCACTTAGACGCGTGATCTATTCCTACAACACAACTATCAGGTAATGAACCTATGGCAAAATTAACTGCATAGCTCTCAACAAATAGTTTAGAGGCACCTTTCAACTTCACAAGTGGCTTGCATCGGGCACTTACACTAGAGGCTTGCATCGGGCACTTACACTAGAGGCCTGCACAGCAGCTACCCAAGAACACCTGCCTTGAGCCACGCCAGCGCGTAGTGAAGCCTCGCAGCGCTGGGCGGAGCTGTAAGGACTCTGCAGAGGTGACCGCCCTCTTAACTCTGTAAAATACATAATTTTTCTCTCTAAATTACAGGCTACGAAAGATATCTGACACTTATATTTTTATAATATAAACCAACCCCATAATAGTTAATATATTTTTTATATCAAAAGAACCAATGGCAGATACTACTCCATCTAATGAAATGAAAAGACGCGCTGTAATAGTGTGTAAAAGTAAAACACAGCAATTTAAAAATTGCAAAATTTGTAAAAGTCACCAGATCTTTCGTTTCCAAAATTGGAAAGGAGCTGAATGAAAACAATGGAGATGAATTGGCCACGAACAAGAAAAAACAGCATTTTCAACGCTTTGACTCAATCAGAACACCTGAGTTTGTCATAAGAGTGCATGACATGATCGACGAAAATCCTGGGAAGTCAATGCGACATCTTGCCAAAGATCTTCAAGTGTCTGAAGGAACAATAAGGAATGTTGTTCATGAAGACCTCGGATACAAATCATACGTTGTTAGGCTAGGTCAGTTTATGTCGACAAAAAATCAAGAAAATCTGTTAATGCGAACTGTTTTTTTGAACTGCCGACAGTGTCCTCAGATACCGTACGCACCCTGTATAATTGGCTTGACCTGATTTGTGAACGGTCACTGACCAGACAGCTATTCACACGGTCTTTGTAATTAATCGACAGTGAAAATATGAATAAGACAACCACAGTGTTTACACATGTGAATAGTGAGAATTAAATTGGTTAAATTATAAGTTACGCACAGGCATCATAAATACTTTCAAAATCTTAAGAAAGTGAAAAGCAATTGCAATACTGAATATCACGAGAACATAATTTTTTAGATGTTCCATAATCCCTCACTAATTGTGTAATAAACTGCTCTAAGCACTCATACATTACGATCAACATCAGCTTTTGCCAAAGTTGTCCCTCCAGCATCTTATTTCGCAAAAAACGTAATTCGCAGCATTCAGTGTTTCAAGTTCAGCATTTTATGCAATCGAAAGTTCGCATGATAAGGTCCTTCAACTCAAATTTCATCAACGTATAGTTTATAAATAATATTTTCAATACTCTTTCCTGCGATTTATATTGCCTGATAAGTTTGGTCGTGAAATTTTAACGTCACCCTCTTATCCTACGAAATTTTTACCTCAAGAAAGTCCGTGAAACGTTTCACGATTGAACACCGGTCGTTCGGGAATTATTATTGAATTCAAATTCATTTTACTTCGCTGAATTTGAATACGAACTCCTTCGTTTTGAACTAAAATATCACAACCATAAGTATTCTCATTTTTTATTATAAGTCACAGTAATTACCTTATAGTGAATTCATGAAGAATTGATTTTCATATAGTAAGATCTGAATTGAGAATCTTGCACCTACTGTATGTATGATATTTTAGATAAAATGATACACCATTACGTTTTTGTAAAAAAAAACTTTCAACTGACCGTGCTACAGTAAATTGAATTGAGAGTAGTAGTGAATAAATAGATGCATGACATCAAAGATTTCAATTTAAACTATTTATTGTAGAAAATTCAGAAAAACTGCGTTCTCCTACCATGGTCACGAAAGATTTCTGGAACAAATTTTCAACAACTAATATGACCTCCTTAATCTACAAAAATTTGATTACGAGTTAGGTTTAAAGCCGCTATCAACATGAACTGTGATTTGAAATAAGCGAAGAGAAAGGACCGTTTGTATGAATTATTTCCTGCGAGTCTAAAAACCATACAGTCATCTCAAATAAAATTGTCACACAACGACGGCACTAACAACATACGCAATCAGTGAAATTTTCGGACTGATCTGCACGATGATAACAAATCGGCACCATTTTGTTTGATTTTCGTGTTGAATCGAGCGTGTTAAATCATTAAAGACGTTTAATATAACTCACAAAATTGAGCAAGTAAAACAGTTATTAATGTTGCATATGAATGTTAATGCACTAAATAAGATACGACAATCAAAAAGATAATCAAAAATACAAATACACGAACAGTTTTATACAAATTAATTGGAAATGTGTTTTCCCTGTTTGGAAACGACTTTGGTAAGTTGATGATCCATTTAATTCGTTAATTTTTGGACGTCATCTGTTATACCACGAGATATTTCAAGAAGTATACTTCTCACAACTCATCCTTGCTCTTGAAGTGGCGTCCGTTAGAGTAGAGTCGTTGCTTCATGATACTCCACAGGTTCTCAATCTGGTTTAAATCCAGATAATATGGTGTCCACTTCATTTTTCAAAATCCATTGAAGCCTTACTGAAGATACTCAATGGTCTTATTGTCAGCATGTGAGGGAGCTGTAGCGATTAGTTTGTCGCTAACTATGGCGGTCCAACCCTCAG
>VOMN01007546.1:0-14478 GCA_014899125.1 Orchestia grillus
ACATTACTTAGCCTCTAGGAAGACGATTTCAGAAGCACAAACCTGATTTACAATAAAAGTGAAATAAAAATTTCATATTTCGAGCAAGGAAAAATTTGAAATGCCTATGAAAGAGCGGACATGCAATATGAAAATCCTTGCATACGAACACTGTAAATTTTCTATTTTAGCACACGAAACGTACTTAACACGGAAAATGCAGCGTGTTAACTGAAAAAACTTTTTCACGATACTGAATACTGCAGGCAGTTTCTGAATAAGTGAAATTGAATATTTCTGTATGAAGATGCTTAGTGAAGCCCACACAGAACAAACATTCTATTCATTATGTAGTTAGTAGGAAGGGAACATTGCACAAACGCTAACGAGCTCCACCATTTGGCACGTGAGCAACATCTACACAACAGGGCCCAGCAACGCAACACCAGCGACACCAAGAACACAGTAAACGAATTCAGCTCCTCACAGGAGTACTTCATTACAACGCTTCAAATTAACTCTTCTCACAGAAGACAGCTCATGACAAAATTTATTGTAATCAAATCACATGAAATTTTGAAAAATTCCTACATAGAAGCATATCTTGCACAGATGAAATAAAACTTACAATATAGGTTATTTTTATTAATAATTCGAATGCCTTACATACGTTCATGCGTTGAGAAACTCTTAAAAGAGTACAAAACCAAGCCAATTTTCAATTCGTTGATCCCTTTCAATGAGAGACTATACATAAATGCATTGAGAGCCTTCTGAGGAGCAGGGAGAGGTGGCCGTCACGGGCTCGGTGCACAGAGACGAAGGCTACAGCCCGGCCTCTGTAGTCCTGTGCACACCAGTTGGAGTAAGAGCGCCTCATGCTTCCTGTGAGCGCATCAGTTGGAAAATCCAGGCAATGCCTAAAATTTCCATATTATTTCTAGTAGCGCCCTGCCCACTCACATGCAGTGGTAGTTCCTGATCATAAGACTAGAAATTCATAATTAGCATGAGGGCCATGCACGACTAAGTCGGAACCAGGGAAGGTCAAGTCTTGTTAGTTTGAATAGCTTCAGCTAATACTGCATTTCTATGAACACACACAAAAAAAATGAAATGTTCACCCTTCCCAAGTCCCTTTCAAATCAGGAGAACACTTGTACTATTTAGCTTTTCTTGAGTATTTCATCGCTGGCCTCCTCCGACGGCGGCTGCCAATCGGAACTGGATCGGTCGTCCTCCACTTTGCCTTTGACGGCTGTGTTGACGATGATGCGCAGAATGAAGTACGTCCAATAATAATGCAAGACTGCTAGCAGACTGAGCAGCAAGTTGAAAATGTAGTAGACTGGATGCATGGGTACAAGATCTACAGCGTAAAAGAGAGTATTGGAAACGATCCAGAAAGGGTAAATTCCACACCGCGTGATAATCCACAACAAAGAGAAGAAAGCAAAGACGGCATCGCAGAGCTTTTTCCATTCCAGATAAATGAGCATCTTACTCATCTGCAGGGGAATGTCAGCAACGTCGTGCACCAGCAGCATGAGAGAACCAACGCGAACAAAGTTACAAGTGAATGAAAACACCATGAGAGCAATCGTCAACAAGTGATGGAAGAACATTTGGTAGAAATCTTTACGGCGAGTTTCGAAGAAGTGAGTGAAAGTCATGGACCAATAAAACCCTAATGAGAACATGTAGTAACACCAAATATCAGAGTCCAGCTTATTATGGGGGTAACCTATCCAACAGTAATTGATATCGTACAGCCAAGGTTTGTCATGCAGACAGTACACACCAAACACGAAGGCAACAGTGTAGTAGGTGAACTGCCACGCGCACTCGATGAACTTGGTGTACGTGTTGATATGATCCATAGCAAGTCTCGTCCTCAGCCAGCGCTCGACCTTCCTTTCTGACCACTGCAACTCCGCAGCTGTCTCTACAATCACTTTTTCTGGCACTTTTTTTCTGTACTTGGCAAATGCTTTTTCCAGAATCGGAATCGGAACAACACTTTTTGGCTTGACATTTCTTATGCCTAACCTCGTTGCGAGAGGCCCATATACGAACGGATATAATACGAGATACCTCAAGAAAATGAAACTAGCTGCAATGTAGAAGGGGTACGTCCACAGATCCATGAAATTGGGCAGCTGGTTTTCTGACGTGGAGACCCGGTCCGCCCACGTGGTGTTCGGGGGCAGCCAAATGTCTTCATTCCAAAACCAACGCGAGAACGACTCGAGTACCTCCATGGCGCGCAGGGCAACGTACGAGATAAATTACAGGAGACTCAATGACGCAAGTTTAATGCCTCGAAACAATGCAATAGGACAATAAAATGTTTAACAAATAATAGATTTCACATTGCATGAATTCGCTTCGAAATTTCTGTTGATATGAGCAGGCCAAAATTAAGCATTAGAATGAAGCAGATTACAAAATCACCTAACTAGTGCCTGCATACCACCGAAGAAAACGTTGAAACTCTTCAAGCGAGATGTTCAACAGGGACGGAGAGCAGGTGTGTCAATCCTTCATCAGATAAGTGGAGTCAACAATGCAACCTTTGGTCGCCCCCCAGCATCTGTGAACAAAGACAGAGTTTAACCCAATAAGTAGATAAAAGAGCCATTTAGCCTTCTGTCACCCCACACGCCAAAAACCAATCTCATTGGAATAATTTCAATGAACTCATAATCAAGATGAAAGGCATAAATCCACAATAACATAGGCCCTATCAAACCAGGTGCTTCAGTTCAAATGCCTAATCATGCAGGGAATCCCAAGCACATGCCGATAATATGAGCCTGAACAAAGGGTACACAGCCATTAGAAATCATTACTGGAAAGAAGGTATTGTTGCTTGAATACAGAGGGCTCTGAATATATTGAATCTCTAAAGAAGTCTATGCAGGGCTGGCAATAACGTAGTTGTAGTAGTGGTAGTTGAGTAATAAGGATAGGAGCACTTTAGTAACTCAAAGAGAAGAGACCAGTAAGTATGGACTAAGGAAATAGGGCGCAAAGTGAGTTCCCACACAAGATCCCCTGTGCATACAAACAGCAAGTTAAGAAGAAAGGGGAAAAAAAGATAAAGAATCATCAGTGAAGAAGGCATGAAAATGGAAGAAATCAAGTGGGTCCAAAGATAAAAGTTCCAAAGGCATAGCTGAAGCTGAGGTAACCTAACATGTCCCCTTGGGGTATAAAAAAAACTTTAGAAAAATATGTTTTACAACTATACTGTAACATAGATTTACCATTTGACAATTTTAGACATTTTTTAATGTGTAACATAAACCACTTGATAATATTTCCAAGAAAACTTCTATAACTTTATAGAAATATTATTGCAAGTTATTTAACTATTATCCCATAAGTACTGATTTTGTTTTAACATGTATAAATTGTAGTCCTAGGTTTCCATCATTATATTGGGTTCACTATCAAATTACCTACCTAGGTACCATACCAAAACTAAGACACATAACGAGGCAAGGAGTTTATTCAAAGGAAATACATTGGGAGTTGCAACTTCAAACAAGAGCAGACAAGCAGGAACTTTAGGCTTTGTTCAGCACTAATATAGGCTACGAATAAGATGACAAAGAAAGGGCATATAAACAATTATAAATGCATTATTAATACAATTTAAATTTTACATAGTTAAACAAGGAACAGATCAGAACTGAAACACGGCTGGACATACAAAGTTCAAATGAAATACAAGGTGTAAACAAATACACATCTGCATATAAATCCCAGCTTTGAATGCAGTTATAAAACTTGATTATTCTTACTGACCTGTCTAGAAAATAGGACGATGGAAACCACATAGTAAAATTTAAGAGTGAAACTGGAACTAGTTCTTAGCTGGTTACTGAAATAAATTTCATGCGTCAGAGATAAAATAAAATAAGGATAAACCATAAGTCTAATTCAGGGGATAGCAAATTGAAAACTCAGAGCTTACTTAACATAATTAACTTAATTAACTTTGGCCTATGTTATGAATAAAAGATAAAATGTAAAATACCATAACAAAAAGAAAAGCAAGTAAACAGTACAATGAGCATATAAGAAATGCAGAACTTAAATAATCACACTACTTACCAGAATATTTCTTGCAGCTAGGCAATGACAATAAGCTTGTTGCAACACCTGCTCTAGTTCAGGTACCAACTGCACTGATGTATCATGGCAGCTGGAAGACTCTAAAAGAAGAGGTAAAAATGAGTACATATTGATAGCGTGATGGTCTGGCATTTGGAACACCCTTTAACACAAACACTTTTCAATCTGAACACATTTAACAAACAAATTTTATCCTCCAATGTAAATGTGGTCTTTCCCTGTACCAGCCCATCAATCTTGCTTGCTTGCTCTTCCCAAAATGTGAACAGCCCAAAAGAATGAATCAAGTTTGATTCTCAAGGCGCTACTGAACTTGAGCAACATGTACTAGTACCTCCTACCCATCATGTACTTGTCCAGAAAGCTTAGAATAAAATGTTCATACAGTTGTAGCATAAAGTTTGTTGAAATTTAAATAGGTATGGTTCAATGTTGCGATACATTAGCAATACATGAAGCATACACTCATAATATGAAACAGAAACACATTCATGTTGAGATACATTGTCAGAATTTCTACCATGTGGAGATGCCAGCATCTGATCTCATGCATCAATTTTGAGTAATAGGTGATCTACCACATACCATTAGTGCAACTCCTTTGATTCTGTGGAAGAAAATGCTAACCCTCTAGTGACATAAAAATTTATTTTACTTTGAATTTAAATTAGCAAAGCAGTATGTTCATTGAACACTATTTACAGGTGGCAGGTAATATGTAAATTATTAATGAGACAATTTATAGAACATGGGTAGTAGTAGTATAAATTACAGTACTTCAAAATTAAAGTACTTCAAAATTACAGTACTTCAAAATTACAGCACTTCAAAATTACAGCACTTTAAAATTACAGTACTTCAAAATTACAGCACTTCAGTGACTAAAACTTCTTCACACCAAAAGAGAAGGGCCCATTTTAGTCTACTGTAAAAAATGGGGAATCTATGGACAGAGTGTGTTCTTATACAGAATCCCATGCACATAGAAACAGCAAGTTAAAAATGAAGAAAAAGAAGGGATAAAAATGTTATAGCTGAGAAAATGAGAAAACTGAATGGAGTATAGTGGGTATGAAAGAAGTCCAGAAGATCTATCAATTGCTGAGGTGACTTAACAAAGCTCTCCTTAACAATAACCATTGGTTGCAGGAGTAACTGGGCAGATATACGAGCTCAATGACACTAAATTTCCAGCCAAAATAAAATAAACAGATCCAGGACTGATGTTAGCCTTGCTTACAAATTTCAGTTTCAAATCTATCATCTAAGGTTACAAGGGTTCCCACTTGGTTAATGGTGACCTCATTTCTGTATGTTGAGGGCCTACCAGAACATCTTCAACTCTCTTCTGGTGCACAGTGAATGCAGGGGCAGACATGTGCCTCAATCAGTATGAAGCATGTTGTACTCTTCCCTCAGACCTGCTAAACCTTGCAAATCCTTTTCACATGGATTCACATCTAAATCTTTATACCAAACTTAATGCTATCTTGTTGTTTATGACAGCTAGTCATTTTGTAAAAAAAACAATGAAGCTCATGCTTTTTTGCCTAGGGACTGATCATTTTAGCAGATCATAAAAAATTTGAGTATGCACATCAGAATTGCCTACATATGTGCACTAAATAATGCTCCACTAAATTTTATTGTTGTGGCATGAAAAAATGTTCAATAATTTTTTAAACATCTCAAACCATGTTCATGTTGAAAAGCCATTGCAGGCCAAAATGGTTGGCCATTAAATTTCTAGCTCGGAAAAAAATTGACCATGCATCCTCATTGTACAAAAAACAATCAAGCTGATGAAAATGCCTTTCATGCCTCATGTTATGGAGTTCAGAAGTAACTATCATTTCTTTGGGCTATTCTTTTCATTTCATTAGTAGCCATCATAGGAAAGCAAATTAAAATTGCATTACATACGCCAGGTATGGATGGAGAAGTACCAATTCCAAATGAGTACCCAGCACTGCTACCCATTCCCCTCACCCACCTGATTTTACTCTAATCTCTAGAGCTTGTAAACTTATTGAGGTTAGCAGCCCACTGGTTGATAGCTGAATAAAATTTAGTTCAGTGCTGGAAGGTGGGTGGTACAACCCAGGAGCTAAAATAGGATTATTTAATTGCCTGACTTGATACCAATAATTTTAAATCAAATTCATTGATGTTTCATAACTAAAATAGTCCTGAGGGTCTATTTGAGATGCTCTTTGCAGTTCTTTAAACTTATTATTATTTACAATTTTTATGATATATGTAGTTATTTCATTGGTCTTTGTAAAGGCTATGAAATAGTACATAAAAATTAATTTTTAGCTCTGGTTTGTCATAGAAGAAACAATAGCAACAAAATGGGCCTGGCATTCAGGACACATGAAAGATTTAAAAATGTGCTATAAAATTATTTTTGGATATGTAAAACTGTTTCCTGACCCAGCAGGTCATCATAATGATGTATTAAATTGATTGCAAGATTTTTAACTATTTTATTTTTTTTGCTGAATTACTAGGACACTCATTTTTTTTCAAAATTGTTATTGTTCAAGAGTGTGCAGGATTGAGATTTTGTTTATTGCGTGATAGAAGTGCATCAGATGCAGTTGATGTGTTGTCTACTGCTTGTAAAGAAGGTATGAATTGTAATTGCAATTTAAATGAGGCTAATTGAGATTCATATGAGACCACATCTCAATCTGAATGTGGCAACATTTTGATAGAAATATGCACTGCCCTGGGTGGCCTTTAATATTCAGAACTAATGACAACATGGAAACAAATTAATATGCTTGTGTACAAAGATAGAAAACATACTATTAAACTTGCTGAACAATTCTTTCTTTTGTCGAACTCAGTATTGACGACTAGCAAATGAGACGAATTGCTGCAAAATTCTTCTTATTCTTGTCCATTCCTGATCAAAATATATATTGTGTTATGCAAATACATGTAAATATTAATCACCTTAAACAATAGCAAACATTTCACACATTTTTCAGGCAAATAAGCTCACCTAATACACAAAAATCTACATTGAAACCTATTTTATTAAGCATTCTAAGTTACTCTAGCAAGGAGTCCCATATTATGCTTGCTTTTGGAATTGGCGTATTTTATTTATTTTAGAAAAGTATATAATTTCAGAGAGTGGAAATCTATAATTTACTCTTATCAATATCTAATATTAAAAATCTATGGTCTCATCTTGTACATTTTTCCAAAGATCTCAGAATTACCTCTTAAAAAAAAATAAAAAATATAGTTTTATCTACAATTTTTCGAGTGTTAACAAAATAATTCCAATCCAATTCCACTAAAATACAGGATCTACAATGAACTGGACACAGTAGACATTCTGAACAGCTGGCTTCAATGAAATAAACATTTACCAAGGCTGATCTTATTGTACCTATTTTAATTCATAAAATGCAAAATGTTGACTTATTCTTGAGAATATAAAAATTAATATTTTAAAAAATGTTCATAATTTTTTCCAATTTTAGGATAAATCCATTTGAGCTTTTGAATGAAACAAACTCATTCATATTTTTGTGACTGCACTGAAATTTGCAAATGAATGAGCTCCCTTTGCATTCCCTTCTTGTAGGCCAAAAACTGTACAAAGTAAACGTCTCAAATTCAAAACATATTCCTCAGGGGAGATAAATGCAAATATTTTTAATAAAATCTTATACAAGCTACTGGCAAAAATACTTATACACAAAATATAATCAACTTATATGATACACAAGAAGTGCTGTGACTGCTGCATAGCGCATGAGTTAGGAGAGCAATGGTGCAGAGAGCTTGGGCTCATAGACCAAGCTGCTCTCAGGCAAAAGTTAGCTACATCCAAATTCATGTGCCCATGTGCTGTGCAGGCAGCAGCCTCAATACTAGGTTTGAACAATTCTAAATTGATTTTATGCTTTAAAAATTTGTCATTCAATGGTAAAAAATATGTCAATTGATCAAAATTAATTTTTTCCTTTATTCAAAGAGCAGACAGATTTACAGGTATAGCTTTCAAATTTTCCTATGATATAAAGTACACATAAATGAACTTTTTCCTATCAAAAGATAACTTCAAAAATTCAAAGCAAATTTTACATAATGGTACCTTCAAGAATTATCTAGGAGCCAGATTGTTATCATACAGGCAGATCTATCTTGCAAGCCTAAGATTGTTCATCTTTGATATAGTAAATATAAACTATTTTACATAAGAATCTACAGTACCACTCCAATGAGCAGCACTAGCTTTACTTCACCCCACACATAATTTAGATCATAAAATTGTTGGACAAGAGTGATATTAATTCCTTGGTAAGCTGATCAATTTGACTGTAACGTTTTTGATCAGGCTACATGTTAACAGTAGAAGGGTCCTGTGACTCCTGTCATCCTGTGTTGCTGAGTCAACCTGGACCACCTCCACCCTGCATGAACAGCTCAAAACATGGTAATTTGATCATAGCTAGCACCATAAGTGTTTGAACATTATGTAAAACTATGGGTCCAATTTCAAGAACCTAGTATATAATTTTTAAAATGCTGTTCTTAAAAGCATGTGAAGAACATCCTTTATCACATGTTTTAGAAACTTTAAACTTTAATAGGAGTTCAATTTTGATTAGATGTAATTTAAATTGAGGCTTTTGCAACAGACAAATACTCCTAATCACTCATCATTTTTTCTTCATCCATCATTAACATTGCAAGTGCTTCTCTTACGTAACTCCTCCATGATCTTCTTCCTCTCCTTCCATATATTTACTAAGAATCACTTAAGACTGGACACAGCACTGGCTGGTATTCATTCTTCTAGGCCTAGAATCAGCTTTATTTCTTTACTTTCTCTTTTCCACTAATTTATATCTGCTATTCTACATTTTTCCCTTTGCAATTCAAACAGTTTCATCCTTTTTATATTCTTTACACTCTAGCACTACATGTCCAATATTCTCATCTTCCTTTTGAGTCACAGACCTGGCATATTTTGCTTCTAGATACATTCCACCTATAGGTTCTGCCTTTTAATTCTAAGCTCTTTGACCTTGCTTTGAGTAACTTTTCACTTTCTTAGCAGCCATCATAAAAAATTTCAGGTTTGGACATTTTTTACTCACAAATCACTAAAGTTTTATCTTTGTTTCCATCCTCTTTCTCCACTTCTTCAATCCAAGCAGTTGAATCCTCAGTCTTCCATCTTGTTCTTTCCAGTTCAAGCCTTTACCCTTTTAATTAACCATTCTTCATCCATTTGTGATATTTCCATTAAGTATTCTCACACTGCACACAGTCTGGTAGTCGATTCTGTACATAACTCGTTGGCACATAGCATTTCACTTACTTTTTCCATTAGCCCACACACTAATTAACTTTACCCATTTGTATTCATCCGTTTTATTAATGCTAATTTTGTAATTCCAACAAGCTTTTATTATCCTCTCCTAAAATGTACTCTAACCCATGTCTCCTCTTACTTCCTCAACACCTACGTATTTGTTTGACCCTAGTGCTGGTCTACCAACCAGATTTTGTAATACTTCTACTTTATCCCATACTTGCACACTCTCTAGTAGTGTATTTAGTCCGTACATCAGACCAAAAACTGTCATGCCCTTCCAAGCACCTCTAACTATATCATACTTATTTGCTGATGTTCGAAGAAAAACTGCCTACGTTCGTTAACTATGACGTCCGCAGATGATAACCATGGAGATGATTATCATCCTCCGTTTTTCAGATAAAAAATCGTTATTATTTTCAACATTTTTTGCCGCAGTGTTTTCAATGCTTTACAATTACTGGCGTAGTAAGGGATGTAAAGTATGTATGGTTTAAGTTTCCTTTTCCAAGGGAAGTACTCCCTGGTTACGTGAAATGTCTCGCCTGAGCCGAGATTCGAACCTTGATCCTCCTGGCTGCGAGGCTATCACATTAACCAGTACGCCATAAAGCCCACCCAATAAGCTACGTTACTATTATAAACTCACTTATAATTCACTCACTAAATATTTTATGTGATTCAAGAAAAAATTAAGATCTGCCAATAGAAAAACACATCATAAACAGACAAGTATTATCTATAAAAATCGGCACTGTGATGCACAATACATTGAAAATTCTTTCCGTTATTTTGATTTCGTTTATATCTTCAAATTTTCTTGAAGTTTCATCGTACTGTAATGCTTCTGCTGCTGCTTGAGCTAGTATTTTGGGCAAACAATGTACCAAAGAGTAGCAGCTAAGTATTAAAATTAAATGTTGCATGTGAAAACTAACCTACTGAAAAAATTTGAGGGTTTCCTTTTTTGCTCCATCTTTTGAGACTGATTTCTCACAAGTCCTATGTGGAATGTCTTTTTATAACACCAGCTGTGGTATGTCAGTTTTTCTTATTCTACCCAGAGTAGTGAAAATGGCCGAGCAGAACATCGTTCTCTTATATTTATATCCACCCATCTACTTTGTATGTTTAAAGAAGATTATGCCAGCTCAGCTACTTATTCTACAAACGCTGAGCTCCTATGTTTCCGTAGGTGCCCCATTTACTCTGCGTGATAAAGAAAAACATATAAGGTGTATATTTAATTTTTCAAATAGATTTTAAGTCTGCCTTTTTATTTGCAGAATCACAACGTAAAAGGCAAATTTAAATAAAGTTCAAGACTACAAACCAAATTTCTTTCGACCCCTACGTTATTGGCCGGCTAGCCATGATCACAAGTGTTTTGTGTTATGTAAACTTTAGACCTTTTGTGTCCAAAAGTTTGAATGATAAAATGAGCTCTGTATAAATTTAGGTGTATTTATACTTTTGTGATAGACTAGTAAATTGTGATGAATATAGGAATGAAATGTAGTAATTATTATCATCCACTAGCATAGTAGACTAATATTCCCAAGTGTTTGTTACCATTTATGTTGCATCCGAGATGTTTTTGGAATCATAAATTCTGTCTTTGTGGTATGCGTATCGAATGGCTAAACGATCGTTACCTGATAGGCTGTGGCCTAAGTCGCCTGTAACAGTCAGTTACGAACAAACACTCGTACAAAAAAAGTTCGCGTAGCTTGCGCTCCCATCTCACGCTAATCCCTCCGGTGCTTGTGCTTTTGATTCTTACTCTAGTTTGATACACTTTGTTTCCATATGTACTCAATAAATTGCTCAATTAGAGCACTGAGTATTTTATTTCCAGCGTGAAACACTTTGTTGTAGATTGATATATTATCGGTAGTCAAGAAATGTGATAAACAAGGGTAGCTTGAACAATTATAGATGAATAACTAGAGTAAAAACAGTGTTAATTACTGGAGATCAGTCACTCCTTTTTTCCCATAACCTCTATGCCCTAATTAACATCCTACTTAAATAATTTTAAATATTTTTTCTTGTGCAGAATATAAATGTCTAAATATATTATTCTAGGGATTTATTGATATATTCAAGTCAAATTATCACCCTGACTTTGGTAAGAAAGGTATATGTAAATTGCCATAAAACTTTATAGCATAATAGTGCTCAAATATTTATGTCTGAACTTTATTCCCATATAGGCTGCAAAATCTGATGTTACCAGTATTTTACTTAGTCTCAATGATGTTTCTTTCATATAACATTAGTCAGATAAATAAAAATGGTGCCCCATTTAGTACCTCATCGTGCCATATCCTTGCCATTAAAATAAGTTGATATGAACTCCAGAAATAAATAGATATTTTTATATAACGTNTACTATTGTGATTCATGATATGGTGTATTTAGGATTTAGTCACCCACATAAATGCGCAATTCTAAGCCTGAAAATGATTCATCGTGTTTATCTAAAGATGTAGTATACCTGAAAAGGTAAAAATGTACTGATCACTTTATACGCTTTTACTTCGTTGGGTATTTCAGTTATAAGAGTAAAATGTTGCTAATTCTATCAAGTCAATACCCATTTATATTTGCAACTCATTCCTGTTTGATCATGGTCAGTTTTAACAAATTCTCCTTAGCATTATAATTAATCTTTTTCGAATGTAATACTTAGAACATTTTTGTGATTTCCAAACACTGACATCGTACCTTTGTTCAAAGGTGTTGGTTTGGGACTGATATCACTCTCAATAAAGAAGATCTGCCAACTGTCCCCATCAATCTTTCACGTGTATTGATCTTGGTAGTTGTTTACTGTGGTTTCCGTGCATATATTATTTATAATAGCACGTATAATTACATGGTGTTCCAAAAGGAATTACCATTTATTTTGATGATTCCCACGCGCAGTTAATTAAGCGTGTGAGTTTAATTGTCAGTTTCAATTGTCGGTGTCATAGACACTGGCCCCTCCGCGTGTTGCAGGAGATTTGAATTTTCCGAAGCTATAGTTAGTCTTCCCTAGAACCAGTCACGTCATGATATTTCTATATTTAACCGGGTCTCAAATTCGTCAACCCGGATCGACTCTGCATTATACCCTGATTTTATAGGACCTTTAGGGATATTTTAACTTCCCTATTGGGGAGAAGAAACTCACAGTTTCCCTCTTTAAAATATCTCAGTTACATTGAACTTTCATATACCAAAGTCGACTATAGTGAAGGTGTACAGTGGCCATATGCAAAACTCTCACCTCTAGCGAGGAAAAATGTAACGTATAAATTAAATTAAAATCTGGTCCTCGTTTGAAATAATCTTTGCAACTTCCAACGTACCCGGCAACGAAGGTGTATAGACCGGTGCAAGATCAAGACCGCGTCAGAAATTACCGAGTTGAACACAAACGCACGCTGCCATGCACACACTCACGAACACAATATTATTTCCACGGGAGAGACCAAGCTATGCTCGTGCTCAACGAAATACATAAGTTTTTCCCTAAATTGTGTATTTTTTTGTCCTACCGAAGTACAAATGTATTTCGACCTTATTTGACCGCTCAGAACACCCCCTAATAGTGTCACCGGGGAATCTAGTTCATCAAAAAGAAAGATACCTTCATGCTTGGGATGTCAACCCAACTAACGAAAGTTGAGAACACTACCTCTGCGTTTTACTTCATGTTCTCACCACGAAATTCTTCATGCCACATATCCTTGCTGGTCAAAATTCCTAAAGTGTGTTTTCTAGCAGTAATATTATTTGTTTTCACTCTTACCTCGGCTGCAGCCTACAGTCAGAAGGATCAAACTTTGTTGAGTCTGCTGTGTTGGCTGCTGAGCTCGGAGGGCTAAGCGAAGTTAAGTCCCTGAGCTCCCCCTCCCCTCCCCCTCCTCCCCAGGCTATCAGATAAGAATTTGAAGCAATATATTACCATAAGTGTTGCATCATTTAAAGATATTACAAATATGAATTTTTCATACCATTACAATGGACAGTTTTTTATACATAGCTACTTCTGGGCCCGAATAAGTTCTATGACTCCTAGGGCATCCTACAGACACGGTGAGACACCTAGTAACAACACTCACTCTTTAAGGGATGGAAGTTTGTTAATGTTCCAGGTTATCAGACCTAAAAACACCTTCAGTTTTGGGGGGTAGAAGTAGCTAACGTTTCCCCGGCTGGTGAACGCTGTGAACACAAGTGGGCTTCCACCAAAGCTAAGATCTGCCGCGTGCGATGTCGTGACTCGAAGCGTAACACCCTTTTTTCGCGCTTGTTGTGTAATAAACTCTTATAAAGTAAGAGTTAATCTCTCTTCTTTCATGAAAATATATTTAGGTGCTATTTTTGAAGGTATCTTAGTTACGCTGCTCAGGCAACTTCTGAATTAATCCTTGGTTCCTCCACAGACTATAGTTTTACGAAAGTAACTGAATATTTTTCCATGGAGATTTATAAATCCTACGCAAACGACTGTAAGTCAATACACAATTGCAATACAAAACAATTGCAAGAAAAAAATGTAAAATCCACGGAGGAGTGCTTGTAAAATATTTTGGAAATTAGACTACGTGTTTCACTTGAAGAAATATTTCCACAGGGCAGCAATTTTTCATCTATTAGTGTAAATCGTATCGAGTTCTCAACTGCCCGAGGAAATGGTTACAGAAATAAGTTAAGTGGAAATGTAAACTGTTCTCAGGCTTTGCTATAACTTCAAAACTCAAATAAAAGCTGATTTTCGGTGAGTAATACCACATGTTTGTTAACCCCTTAACGTATTACCCCGAGATATCTCGTGGACGTGGATGCTGCATTTACACGGTCACTGTCGGTAACACCGACCGTGTGAGTGCAACACCGGCCTTCTCGAGGTAATACGTTAAGGGGTTAATAACGGACAATTTTAAATGGAAACTACGCCCTGAATACTAAGCCTTTTTAATTTCTATTTAAAATAAGTCAAGTTCAATTTA